>JAWNPO010000017.1:0-124699 GCA_035047525.1 Drosophila quinaria
TTTAATAATTTCTATATTTATTTAAACTTTAAATTTTTTTTCTTCCCCCAATGTGTCATTGTCTTTATAAGATATAATTAAAGTTCCTTCAGTTTCTGGAATACTGAAAGTTTGACAATGAAGTACTTATTATTTAAAGTACCCTTATGTCAATGTGAAATAAGTAAAAAATAATAAATAACAAACAAAAATAATTATAAGGATATGTAAAACATGGCTTAAGTTTTAAGTGGGATTTCATTTTTAATCTATAGGTGGTTATTGGAAACAGCATTAGTTATCCTGAATTAAGACGAAGGCATTGCGCAGAGGACATTACTATATGTATAGCTTGGATGGGTTGTCAAAATTAATGCCAAACCTTGTGTTAATCATATTTATAATTACGGCAAATGAATATACATAATACAGATGCTTTGCTTGCCTGAATATTTGAATATCTTAAGATACGATTGGGAAAATACACAAGAATGAGTACTCGAGTATTCGTACAACACAGATGACTTCATTCACTTGGCTGTATATGAAAGGAATAATCACTTATGCAAACCAGGCCATTGAATCCTTAGCTAACCAAAGGATTTGCTTACCATCTTGTTGCAATTTGTCTAGTTAGTGCAAGTCTCGACCGATGCACACTTATCATGCAGACACACTCATCAGATACACGCAGTGATATGGCAGTTACCGGTAGCATTACTTAATATGTGTAAATTGTGTGGCATCAACTATTACGCATTGTATGTTATCTCTGACTATCAGAACTGGTGCTCCATCTTCAGCTTGCAACATGCTAAGCACACTCTCTCCCTTCCTCCTATTACTCGATCGCTTACTCTCTCACTCTCTCTCTCACTCTCTCTCTCACTCTCTCTCTCACTCTCTCTCTCACTCTCTCTCTCTCACTCCTTGATTTCTCAGGTCGCCAGGTCGTGCCTGTAACAATTTATCATTTGAGCATGACTCACGCATAAAGTTCACACACACACACACACACACACTCTACGCACACACACTACGCACACCAGTGCATTTTCCTATTGAGCTCATCAGTGAGTGCGTGTGTGTGTGATACCCACAGGCAAAGGCATTTAACATGCAGTTTATGTTTGCCACAAGATCTATTACTGGAAATTCACATATGCCGAGTACGCAATGGAATGTTGAGGCGCAGACCGACCACGCCCACCGCATTCAAGGGGCGAGCATGCGACTAGGCGCACAAATTGCTGTAAGTGGGCATGGCCTACTGCCAAATCCAAATCGAGCAGCAAAACAAAAACACTGAAAGCCGCACACTTAACAAATATGACGCCTCCGAATTATGCACTGTATCCTGGGGTCCTGGCCTTGCAACAAGCTTAGTTTATTGATAAAGAGCTTAGTGTGACAGTTTTGACCAAAAATCCAATCCAGTAAAACTCATTTGCAATAAATTTAATTACTTATTCATAAATTATCACAGAAGTACCATTTAAGTCCATTTATGTAATAATTTCAGTTGTCAAGAAAATAGGCTAAGAGTTGCCTTGTTTCAACAATGAGATATAGCTTAATTCCCTTGGGGCTAATACTTAAGTGAGGATTACGAATGTTTCGAAATTGATTAAATTCTGTCTTCAAACCAACGAGTTTGAGTGGAAATTCCTTAATACATCTATAATCACATGCTTCGCTTGAGTGGACACACACATATTGCATGCAGTGTAGTATCAAACTGAACCACTCAGAAAGTGATGAAACATTAGTAGAAGCTATCATTGAGTTTTTTTAAAACAATTTATTAGGTGTATTTGACAATCGCATTTAAAAGCAATTATTTAAGTTTTTAATAAAAATAGTAAATACTAGGGGGCTCCCCGACACCAGCTCGCTTCGCTCGCAAAATTGAAAAGAAGGTCTATAGTAGTCTGTTTTAACAAATTTATGTAATGTAGCTTTTTTGTAACAAACGGAAATATTGAACTTTAATGTTTTAATGTCTTTACCATGTAATTAAACTTTGGTTAAAGTCAGATTTAGATAAATTTGAGGAAAAAAACAAAATTTGGAGAGAAGAGTAAATCTGTGAGTTTTGCTAGAATATCTCATACAACAATAGAGTTTTTGATTCGAAAGGTCACTTGCATCCGATTGTTCTTATGGCAGCTATATGATATAGTCATCGGACAGAATGTAAGAGACAGTACCAAACATACAATCTGTGAGTTTTTTTGAGATATCTTCAGAAACAAAAAATATTTTTATACTAAAGGTTATTATCATCCGACTGATCATATGTCAGTGCGAAAATTTTTTTTTAAAATAATTTATATGTCAAACTTAATGTTATTCGTCACAAAATTGGATATCAGAAATTTTAGGGCATGAAAATGTTTTCGTCACTGGACTTTTACCTCATAAAGAGGTTTTTTTTTATAAGATAAATTTTTACTTCTATGTATCAAATTAATTGAAAATGTAATATACTCCATTGTAAGTTTAGCATATAGTTTATGGGTAAGCTGTTAATGCTTAAGCTCTTTTTCATACCCAAGGATAAGTTAATTAATTGAAATGATATTCCGAAAGTACTTGGTTAACTGACCTCGCGCTTTGGTCAACAATCTGCATGTAAACTTTATTTGTGATAATTTTAATTACTATTAGTGCTGCCAGCTACCAACATAAACAACAAAAGTAACAACGACTGCAATGTCACTTGGCAATCAAATGAAAATAAGCGAGAGTGAGCTTTGAAACCGTCTTGAAGAGGGGTAAAGAGGGGTGCGTGTGTGGCACCCTCAAAATCAGCTCTCAATATAATGCGGCGGAAGCTTTTGTAAAATCCATACGTCCAACTTTTTAATACGAAAACTTTTGCCGAGTTTAGTTCAAAAGCAACAGAAACAACAGCAACAACAAGGACAACAACACAGGCAATTGCAACAGTCACTTGGTGGACTTGTTGTGGGCAGACGACAACCTCAGCAAGAGTCCAGGCCCAACATATTGCATGTTCTTATGTCCTGGGCAAAACATCAGCTTCATCTACAGCTTCGGCTCCAACTCCAACGCCAGCTCCCGGTTTGGGTTGTGGAACTGAGTCCAGCTTCAGTTGCTAACTCTGGGCGACCAAAGCCACTTGAGCAGCACAGAAAACTAAGTTAATCTTGTTTACATTCTATGACGAGTTATGAAAATGAAAGGATTAAGCGGGCCACAAACAAACCAACCAGCACACAGACACACGCACACGCACACACATGCACACATAGATGGAAACTCTAGGCTGCCACAGATGCTTAAGCGTGGCTTATACAAACAAAACTTACGCATGGAAAACCCAAAGAGAATCAATAGTGTAATTTAGCTGGTGTCGAAGCTAATAAAGCCCTGGGAAAGGCTTTCATCAATCTCTCCTCTAACAAATTGAAATCAAATTCAAGAATTAACTGTAGTGTCATGAGATTAAAGACAAAATGCAAACAGTGACTCAAAGCATTAAGTGAACCTAGACACTATAAATACCATGCAGTTGTCTTTCGGAAAGAGCTTCATTCGAGACCCGACTATGAGATACCCGTTATATAATGTTAGACGCTCAAGTTGCCTTACAAATTTAAAACCACTTTATATTTATCCCATCTTGTTGCGACTATAATTATAATTATAGATTTGTGCCATTTTTAGGGGTTTTGGCAAACAATGAAATTGAAATTGATTTTGAAACGCTTACAGTTTTTAAGAGTCTGTGTACCAAATTTGGTTGTTCTACTAGATCCTTAAATATCTGAGACCTAAGTGATCATATGGACTAGAGAACAGACGAAAGGACTGACTGACATGTCCAAATAGAATCTGTGGCTTTTGATGATTATCATGAATATAGAAGATGTCACCTTTTTCGAGTTACGTGCATTCCAGGGAATACAATATACCCTTATACCTATTTTTCAAGTACCGGGTATAAAAATTCCATGAATAGGAATGTGAATATTCAAAAATAATTGCCTTATCTGATGAGGAATTCAACTGCTTCAAAAATGCTGTGTCAAATAATAAAAAAGTTCGAAATAATTTGATTAATTAACTCTAAATAAAAATTGTATCAACTTTCGATTTATTCCAATGCTTGATAAGAAGATAAGTTCAAATTTTTTTTCACAAAAAAAAAGAAATTATAAATAAATTGAATAAAGGAAGTTTCCTTCATCAGTTAACTGACGAATATAATGTTGGCAAATTCAATAATTTGGAAGTTTTAAATTAACCGACATATCAATTAATTATAATATCAATATTAAACAAAATAATTAAAAACTATCTTGTAATTGTATTGTCGGCTTTTACTTTTATCACTAAGCAAACAATACATAGAGGCGTCAAACAAGCATTTTTTTGAGCGCAAATGATTTGTATGGCATGCGACCCCAGAGCCTTCGGCAAAAGCCGAACGCTCTTCTCAACAGAACCCAGAGCGAAAGAACGCTACAGAGAGAGATCGCACAGAAAAATGTTCAGTCTTGGATAGGCACCAGAACAGTGAGCACTCTCTG
Source organism: Drosophila quinaria (assembly GCA_035047525.1). Lineage (NCBI taxonomy): Eukaryota > Metazoa > Arthropoda > Insecta > Diptera > Drosophilidae > Drosophila > Drosophila quinaria. Next base: position 4,539 of record JAWNPO010000017.1, read on the forward strand.
TGTCGCTCTCTCGCTCATTATCGTTTCTGTATGTGAACATGCGCACGCTTCTTTGTGTGCGTGAATGTACACATAACAACAGCGCTTTTGCAATGCGGGCTCGATCACCCGATACCCTGTCTTAAATGAAAGCATTATTTTTATTTTTTTCAGCGAATTGATAAACTGTTGTGGCAATATTTTATTATTATTATTAAAATTTAAAAAAATAATAAAATTATTAAAAAATAATAATAAGTAATGATTAAAACAGTACAAAATGCCGCTTTCATTAAAAATAGGGTATCGGGTGATCGAGCCCGCATTGCAAAAGCGCTGTTGTTATGTGTACATTCACGCACACAAAGAAGCGTGCGCATGTTCACATACAGAAACGATAATGAGCGAGAGAGCGACACAGAGCGTGCTCACTGTTCTGGTGCCTATCCAAGACTGAACATTTTTCTGTGCGATCTCTCTCTGTAGCGTTCTTTCGCTCTGGGTTCTGTTGAGAAGAGCGTTCGGCTTTTGCCGAAGGCTCTGGGGTCGCATGCCATACAAATCATTTGCGCTCAAAAAAATGCTTGTTTGACGCCTCTATGTATTGTTTGCTTAGTGCTTTTATGGTTATCAGTATAAACTGTTCTTAGCAGTTAACTCTCCACATTCAGGTGTATGACCGTAGGGAAAGAAGCATAATAAGCAGTTGAGGTAACATCAAAAGCCACAGCCAGCTGCAACTGCAAATGTAACTACGAATAAAGCTCCAGTTGTTGTTGTAGCTGCATGCCACACCCGGCCATAGGTATTACCGCCCCCTTTGTCCTTGCAAATTAGTTGCATTCGAGGTTTTTTTTTGGTTTATGTTGAGCGTTGTATTCATTTCATAAAATGCCTAGCGAGTTCCCACCACAACCTCAATGCCACCCACTCTGCTTGTTGTGTGTGTGTGTGTGCAATGTGTATACGTGTGTGTGGCGACACTGCTGGGTTTTTACAGTTGTTTATAAAACTCGCATTTGTGTGTCAGCCGGTTTGTTTATTTGTTTGCGCTGCTGCCCGGCCCATAATTTTGTAGTGTAAAAATATTTTGCATTGCGGTCTACGACACGTGCACAACGCATCCATCAATGCTCGCTTTGACTGGCCACGCCCCCACCACCCCTCCACCCCACTGGCCCCTTTAACACACTCGAAATTTAATTTGCACATCATCGATAAACAGTCGACATTGATGGAGGGAGCTGCCGGATCGACGTCAGACAGCGGTTCTCGGTCTGGCAACGTGTAAAGCATGTTTATGATGTGTGTGTGTGTGTGTGTTTTTTTGTGCGTGTGTGAGTCCAACTCTTTGCCAAGTGCTAACTAAAGTTGGTAAGCACGGTATATGAATATTGAATGCGCTTCAGCGAACTTGTCAGTTGGCTCAGTCCATTTTGTTGTGTCCGATGTGGCAACTGATATGAAACGAGTTTGGCAACGCTTTTAGACACTCTGGGAATATTTGGTCTATTAACATATGCGTGAAAATTTCCAGTTTGTCAGTATTTCTTTTTTAAAAATTAAAATGAACATAACATTTTTTTTAAAGAATATTTAATGTCAATTATTAAGAAAATAAATTAATAACATTTTTTATACATTTAAGATTATTACTGGTTTCGCTCAACCTCTTATCCTTTGTCGTATTAAGTACCTTAATAAATACATAGATAATCTACTCTACTGAAAAGTTTCTGCTGCCAAGCACGTTTTCAAGTGCTCTCTGTGATTCTACAACCTGGCTGTAGAAAATTGTTGATTATACTTTTGGTGTGGCATGAATGAGCCCGCATTGTGCCCTGTAGTGTTATTGTAGAACCCATTCTGATGTTGCATAAATTGTGGCGAGTATTTATTGTAATTAATGTAAACTTACCACTTACCACTTGGCACTTTACAAGTGCAAATAAGCACGCAAGGGCCACGTGTTGCATCTCCGAGTCTGATTATAAGTGTGCCTTGGCACTTTCCACCTTTGACCTGTTCTGCATTTACTTTTGATGAGTTAACGAAGCTTGTGGTCATAAAGTTGATGCAATATTTACATATGATTGCAGTTTGCATAAATATAACAAAAATACATAAATGAGCCAGGCAACTTGTCAATTCTAATTGAAAGAACTATAAACACAAATGTTCTATAGACGATGAAATATTTATAAACATTAATAAAAGACAATATATGAAGGATTATTAAAAGACACGTTGCAAAATTCACTTATAATCAAATGCGTTTGAAATAAATAAAACATCACTGCGGACGGCAGTCCGCGCTAGTGGCGAAAGCAGCACGAAGGGTGCGAAGGCGACTAGCATATATAGGATATATATATATATCACTGCGGACGGCAGTCCGCGCTAGTGACGAAAGCAGCACGAAGGGTGCGAAGGCGACTAGCATATATACACAGGAAGAATGGAAAATTTTCTATGTCTGTCCGATCAGGTCGAGTTATATACCGATCGAAAGGTATCAATTAAACTTACAAATTTGCATACTAAGACTTTTGAAAACTCACCTGGTTTGTGAGATAAACAGGTGTGAGTGGGAGGGGCAAAATTTAAATGATTGGAGCTAATGGGGCCGTTGGAGCCTTTTTGATTTTATTTTTAATTTTTTACTATTCTAATCAAAAATACGCGTCGAATGACACCTTGATCATCAAAATCCGATCACTGGTTCAGAAGATAATTAATTTTGAAATTTTTGGTGCCCTTCTCAAAACGAGATGAAAAGTCAGTCTGTTTGTTTGTTTGTTTGTCTGTTTGTCTGTTTGTCTGTTTGTAAGGATCAAATCGTTGATTTAGCTTAAAAGTTTAATTGAGGACTTGTTCCCGATCAAAAATCTAGAAACTTTTTTTCTACGACTTTTTCGAAAAAACGCTAGTTTAGCGGGAAATCTAAAAACCGCTAAACCGCTTATTTACATATAAATTATTTTAAAACAATTTTTGCATTCGGCACTGCGCAAATCAGTGAGTTTTATAAAGAATTGAGACATTTTAGCGCAATGTGCCGAGTGCTAAAATTTTTTTTAAAATAATTTTTATGCTTAACTTAATATTATTCGTGACAAAATTGGATATCAGAAATTTTGGGGCATAAAAATGCTTTCGTCACTAGACTTTTACCTAAATAAATAAATAAAAGTAAGGAAAGTATGCCAGACATTTGTTGTCAATCTTAAATGAAAACTAACATTCAATGATTTATTTTTTAAACAAGCGAATGAACTGTCGGTGCTCCTAAAATGTCAGATCTGATTTATTATAGCTTTAAATTAAATTCAAAAAATACTTATTTTTTATTGACGGGAAGTATATATTTATGTGTTTTATTCCGAAGAACTAAAAAACACATGTTTGACTACAATTGACACGGGGAATCGAGCCCAGTTTTTTTTTCAAACTGGAAGTTCTATTTGTGTGACAGGTCTTCGACTCTAACCATTGAGCCACCGGACCATACAACGAAAATTATTTATATTCATAGTTTTAAAATATTTTTTAATCTGGATACAAATATTTAAAGATTTGAATACAATCCAAGTAGGTTTGAAAAACACTGACAATTGCTTTCCGGCTGCGACAAACTTATAGAATATGTTGAAGTATTATATTTCCGAATTAAAACAAATGAGATACAACCCTCAGCTTTCTATCTATCTAGATATAGTTTACTACACATTGACAATTATGAAATATTTTTAAAATTTATATTAAAATAAAAAAAAAGGATCCTTAAAAAGCGTTTGCATATCGAAATACTTGTGTGTCCATTAAAAAGTGATGGAACCTCGAATTGGATATCGACGATGCGTTGAAGTAAAAACTTAAAAAAAAACCTCTTTACGAGGTGAAAGTCCAGTGACGAAAACAGTTTTATGCCCCAAAATTTCTCAAATCCAGTTTTGTGACGAATAACATTAATTATACCCGTTACTTATAAAAATAAGTAAAAGGGGATATTGTATTCGTTTCAATGTATGTAACAGGGAGAAGGAAGCATCTCCGACCCTATAAAGTATATAAATTCTTGATCAGCATCAACAGCCGAGTCGATATAGCCATGTCCGTCCGTCTGTCTGTCCGTCTGTCTGTCCGTCCGTGTGAGCGCCTAGATCTCAGAGACTATAAGAGCTAGAGCAACCAAATTTGGCACACAGAATTCTATAGACCCCACGCAGGTCAAGTTTGTTTCAAATTTTTGCCGCGCCCTTTCCGCCTCTGTAAATCGCAAAAAACCACCACACGCACAGTTTTCAAGATATTATAATTTTTTACTAATTATCGTTAACTACTATTATTACCTATCATCCTACTAAATCGTAACAAGAGCGGACAAACAGAAAGGTGGTAATGGCTAATTAAAGTTTTTAAAAAATATAAGTGCCTAAAAGCATGCAATAAAAAATATTAAAAAATTCATTAAAATAAGTAACGGGTATCCTAGAGTCGGGCGCTCGACTATAGCCTTTCCCACTTGTTTTTACATATAAATTATTTAAAAAAAAATTTTTGCACTTATGGAATATGTTGAAGTATTATATTACCGAATTAAAACAAATGAGATACAACCCTCAGCTCTCTATCTATCTAGATCTAGTTTACTACACATTGATAATTATGAAATATTTTTAAAATTTATATTGAAATAAAAAAAAAGGATCCTTAAAAAGCGTTTGCATATCGAAATACTTGTGTGTCCATTAAAAAGCGATGGAACCGCGAATTGGACGATGCGTTGAAGTAAAAACTTAAAAAAAAACCTCTTTACGAGGTGAAAGTCCAGTGACGAAAACAGTTATATACCCCAAAATTTCTCAAATCCAATTTTGTGACGAATAACATTAATTTTTACATATAAATTATTTTAAAAAAAAATTTTGCACTCTGCACATTGCGCTAAAATGTCTCAGTTCTTTATATCAAATAAAACTCACTCTTTTGCGCAGTGCCGAATGCAAAATTTTTTTTAAATAATTTATATGTAAAAATTAATATTATTCGTCACAAAATTGGATTTGAGAAATTTTGGGGTATATAACTGTTTTCGTCACTGGACTTTCACCTCGTAAAGAGGTTTTTTTTTAAGTTTTTACTTCAACGCATCGTCCAATTCGCGGTTCCATCGCTTTTTAATGGACACACAAGTATTTCGATATGCAAACGCTTTTTAAGGATCCTTTTTTTTTATTTCAATATAAATTTTAAAAATATTTCATAATTATCAATGTGTAGTAAACTAGATCTAGATAGATAGAGAGCTGAGGGTTGTATCTCATTTGTTTTAATTCGGTAATATAATACTTCAACATATTCCATAAGTGCAAAAATTTTTTTTTAAATAATTTATATGTAAAAACAAGTGGGAAAGGCTATAGTCGAGCGCCCGACTCTAGGATACCCGTTACTTATTTTAATGAATTTTTTAATATTTTTTATTGCATGCTTTTAGGCACTTATATTTTTTAAAAACTTTAATTAGCCATTACCACCTTTCTGTTTGTCCGCTCTTGTTACGATTTAGTAGGATGATAGGTAATAATAGTAGTTAACGATAATTAGTAAAAAAATTATAATATCTTGAAAACTGTGCGTGTGGTGGTTTTTTGCGATTTACAGAGGCGGAAAGGGGCGCGGCAAAAATTTGAAACAAACTTGACCTGCGTGGGGTCTATAGAATTCTGTGTGCCAAATTTGGTTGCTCTAGCTCTTATAGTCTCTGAGATCTAGGCGCTCACACGGACGGACAGACAGACGGACAGACAGACAGACGGACATGGCTATATCGACTCGGCTGTTGATGCTGATCAAGAATTTATATACTTTATAGGGTCGGAGATGCTTCCTTCTCCCTGTTACATACATTGAAACGAATACAATATCCCCTTTTACTTATTTTTATAAGTAACGGGTATAATTAATGTTATTCGTCACAAAACTGGATTTGAGAAATTTTGGGGCATAAAACTGTTTTCGTCACTGGACTTTCACCTCGTAAAGAGGTTTTTTTTTAAGTTTTTACTTCAACGCATCGTCGATATCCAATTCGAGGTTCCATCACTTTTTAATGGACACACAAGTATTTCGATATGCAAACGCTTTTTAAGGATCCTTTTTTTTTATTTTAATATAAATTTTAAAAATATTTCATAATTGTCAATGTGTAGTAAACTATATCTAGATAGATAGAAAGCTGAGGGTTGTATCTCATTTGTTTTAATTCGGAAATATAATACTTCAACATATTCTATAAGTTTGTCGCAGCCGGAAAGCAATTGTCAGTGTTTTTCAAACCTACTTGGATTGTATTCAAATCTTTAAATATTTGTATCCAGATTAAAAAATATTTTAAAACTATGAATATAAATAATTTTCGTTGTATGGTCCGGTGGCTCAATGGTTAGAGTCGAAGACCTGTCACACAAATAGAACTTCCAGTTTGAAAAAAAAACTGGGCTCGATTCCCCGTGTCAATTGTAGTCAAACATGTGTTTTTTAGTTCTTCGGAATAAAACACATAAATATATACTTCCCGTCAATAAAAAATAAGTATTTTTTGAATTTAATTTAAAGCTATAATAAATCAGATCTGACATTTTAGGAGCACCGACAGTTCATTCGCTTGTTTAAAAAATAAATCATTGAATGTTAGTTTTCATTTAAGATTGACAACAAATGTCTGGCATACTTTCCTTACTTTTATTTATTTATGTATCTTATTTTAAAAACCGCTTTACGAGGTAAAAGTCTAGTGACGAAAGCATTTTTATGCCCCAAAATTTCTGATATCCAATTTTGTCACGAATAATATTAAGTTAAGCATAAAAATTATTTTAAAAAAAATTTTAGCACTCGGCACATTGCGCTAAAATGTCTCAATTCTTTATAAAACTCACTGATTTGCGCAGTGCCGAATGCAAAAATTGTTTTAAAATAATTTATATGTAAATAAGCGGTTTAGCGGTTTTTAGATTTCCCGCTAAACTAGCGTTTTTTCGAAAAAGTCGTAGAAAAAAAGTTTCTAGATTTTTGATCGGGAACAAGTCCTCAATTAAACTTTTAAGCTAAATCAACGATTTGATCCTTACAAACAGACAAACAGACAAACAGACAAACAGACAAACAAACAAACAAACAGACTGACTTTTCATCTCGTTTTGAGAAGGGCACCAAAAATTTCAAAATTAATTATCTTCTGAACCAGTGATCGGATTTTGATGATCAAGGTGTCATTCGACGCGTATTTTTGATTAGAATAGTAAAAAATTAAAAATAAAATCAAAAAGGCTCCAACGGCCCCATTAGCTCCAATCATTTAAATTTTGCCCCTCCCACTCACACCTGTTTATCTCACAAACCAGGTGAGTTTTCAAAAGTCTTAGTATGCAAATTTGTAAGTTTAATTGATACCTTTCGATCGGTATATAACTCGACCTGATCGGACAGACATAGAAAATTTTCCATTCTTCCTGTGTATATATGCTAGTCGCCTTCGCACCCTTCGTGCTGCTTTCGTCACTAGCGCGGACTGCCGTCCGCAGTGATATATATATATATCCTATATATGCTAGTCGCCTTCGCACCCTTCGTGCTGCTTTCGCCACTAGCGCGGACTGCCGTCCGCAGTGATGTTTTATTTATTTCAAACGCATTTGATTATAAGTGAATTTTGCAACGTGTCTTTTAATAATCCTTCATATATTGTCTTTTATTAATGTTTATAAATATTTCATCGTCTATAGAACATTTGTGTTTATAGTTCTTTCAATTAGAATTGACAAGTTGCCTGGCTCATTTATGTATTTTTGTTATATTTATGCAAACTGCAATCATATGTAAATATTGCATCAACTTTATGACCACAAGCTTCGTTAACTCATCAAAAGTAAATGCAGAACAGGTCAAAGGTGGAAAGTGCCAAGGCACACTTATAATCAGACTCGGAGATGCAACATGTGGCCCTTGCGTGCTTATTTGCACTTGTAAAGTGCCAAGTGGTAAGTGGTAAGTTTACATTAATTACAATAAATACTCGCCACAATTTATGCAACATCAGAATGGGTTCTACAATAACACTACAGGGCACAATGCGGGCTCATTCATGCCACACCAAAAGTATAATCAACAATTTTCTACAGCCAGGTTGTAGAATCACAGAGAGCACTTGAAAACGTGCTTGGCAGCAGAAACTTTTCAGTAGAGTAGATTATCTATGTATTTATTAAGGTACTTAATACGACAAAGGATAAGAGGTTGAGCGAAACCAGTAATAATCTTAAATGTATAAAAAATGTTATTAATTTATTTTCTTAATAATTGACATTAAATATTCTTTAAAAAAAATGTTATGTTCATTTTAATTTTTAAAAAAGAAATACTGACAAACTGGAAATTTTCACGCATATGTTAATAGACCAAATATTCCCAGAGTGTCTAAAAGCGTTGCCAAACTCGTTTCATATCAGTTGCCACATCGGACACAACAAAATGGACTGAGCCAACTGACAAGTTCGCTGAAGCGCATTCAATATTCATATACCGTGCTTACCAACTTTAGTTAGCACTTGGCAAAGAGTTGGACTCACACACGCACAAAAAAACACACACACACACACATCATAAACATGCTTTACACGTTGCCAGACCGAGAACCGCTGTCTGACGTCGATCCGGCAGCTCCCTCCATCAATGTCGACTGTTTATCGATGATGTGCAAATTAAATTTCGAGTGTGTTAAAGGGGCCAGTGGGGTGGAGGGGTGGTGGGGGCGTGGCCAGTCAAAGCGAGCATTGATGGATGCGTTGTGCACGTGTCGTAGACCGCAATGCAAAATATTTTTACACTACAAAATTATGGGCCGGCAGCAGCGCAAACAAATAAACAAACCGGCTGACACACAAATGCGAGTTTTATAAACAACTGTAAAAACCCAGCAGTGTCGCCACACACACGTATACACATTGCACACACACACACACAACAAGCAGAGTGGGTGGCATTGAGGTTGTGGTGGGAACTCGCTAGGCATTTTATGAAATGAATACAACGCTCAACATAAACCAAAAAAAAACCTCGAATGCAACTAATTTGCAAGGACAAAGGGGGCGGTAATACCTATGGCCGGGTGTGGCATGCAGCTACAACAACAACTGGAGCTTTATTCGTAGTTACATTTGCAGTTGTAGCTGGCTGTGGCTTTTGATGTTACCTCAACTGCTTATTATGCTTCTTTCCCTACGGTCATACACCTGAATGTGGAGAGTTAACTGCTAAGAACAGTTTATACTGATAACCATAAAAGTAAAAGCCGACAATACAATTACAAGATAGTTTTTAATTATTTTGTTTAATATTGATATTATAATTAATTGATATGTCGGTTAATTTAAAACTTCCAAATTATTGAATTTGCCAACATTATATTCGTCAGTTAACTGATGAAGGAAACTTCCTTTATTCAATTTATTTATAATTTCTTTTTTTTTTGTGAAAAAAAATTTGAACTTATCTTCTTATCAAGCATTGGAATAAATCGAAAGTTGATACAATTTTTATTTAGAGTTAATTAATCAAATTATTTCGAACTTTTTTATTATTTGACACAGCATTTTTTCACCTCTTTACGAGGTGAAAGTCCAGTGACGAAAACAGTTATATACCCCAAAATTTCTCAAATCCAATTTTGTGACGAATAACATTAATTTTTACATATAAATTATTTTAAAAAAAAATTTTGCACTCTGCACATTGCGCTAAAATGTCTCAGTTCTTTATATCAAATAAAACTCACTCTTTTGCGCAGTGCCGAATGCAAAATTTTTTTTAAATAATTTATATGTAAAAATTAATATTATTCGTCACAAAATTGGATTTCAGAAATTTTGTGGCATAAAACTGTTTTCGTCACTGGACTCTCACCTCGTAAAGTGGTTTTTTTTAAGATATCAGTAATTTTTGTTTGTTGATGGACAAAATCAACACATGCAACCACAGCAACAAGAACGTGATCAAAAAAAAAAACTCAGCTTTCAACTTGAATTTAAATTAAAATGCAAACGCCGGGAAGGCAAATTACAGCCAACCAGTTATAAATAAATATGCATATGTACATATGTACAATATATAAAGTGGAAATATATGAATACATGTATGAATAAAAGTGTGCATGCACTTTATATAGACGATAAATATTTATTGTACGGTCACGTTAATTTCTGCCAATTATGACCGCTTTACACAATCACATCTACTTACAATTACGTAAAAATAAGCATGAGTATTTATACATATTTACATATGTACGCTCATATGTACATAATATGTTTAAAGCACATGTGGCCAACTGTCTGCGGAACTCTTATCATTCCTCATATACATTTATATATATTCGTACTTATTCTTTTAATATTAAATACGCCTTCAATGGCAGCTGCTCAACCAGATGTTAAAATGAGATATGGAGTGTCATTTTTCAATATTCTTACAACTAGTAAGTTGCAAGTATGTTAATCGGTCTGCTAGTAAAATGCAATTATAAGATTAATTAAGACTATTTTAAAATTTTCTTAAATGCTTACATTTCTCTCAAAGAAATACAATAATTACTAGTTTAATTGACTCAAGACAAAAGGAGACAAAATAGTTTGATATTAAGAATATGATCTTTTTGCTTTAATATATAAATGTTCATGCATTTTGTTTGTTGTTTATTCTTATATAATTTTTTAAGACTTAAGATAATAAATACTTTATTATTTACGAACTTATCATAATAATAACATGTAACTACTATTAATATTTTTATGATTTTTTTAATTGCTTTGGTTCATAAATAAAACTAACTGACTGAAAAACTATTATTTTTTGAACATATACATGCATATAAACATAATGTTAATTTAGTTATTCGTCTACAAACATTTCTCGGGAACACGAAAGCAGAATGCTTTCCGATTGTTTTCCAAATTTTATTGCTAAAACATTACTCTCATAAATTATACATATTTCAACATTTCAAACAAACAAACAATTAAAAAAATGGGAGACAGCAATTCAATATATACTGTTTTAGTTAAGTTTGGCTTTCCTGGTAAAATTTGAATAATTCAGTTAACAAATTATTTATTTATTGTTAAACTTAATTACAGAGCCTTGCGAGTGTCTATCCAAGTACTGTCCATGATCCTCTTGTCGAAATGCCAAAACAAGAGAGCATATATGAAAAGCTCGTCTTAAATATAGTTATTACTTATACTTCAAAATTAAAAATGAATCAAAATTATCAGTGAAACGAGATAGATACATTTGCTATTTACAACATAATAAAAACTTAATAAACTTGTCAATTGTGTATAAAATATTTAATTGTATTTCACATAATAAATATTTATTCGACTACCGATAATGTCTATAGTTTGCAGCTATATTTCATTCAAAATTCAAACCTCTACTCGAGGTAAAAGTCTAGAAAAAGTCGCATTACGTATTCTACTTAATTCTCTACACTACACTTTTCAGCGCTTATTTATTCATATGCCTATTTTAAATAATCACTATAAAATGTATAAGGAATTTGATCATTTTTAATTAATTCACTAATTATATGTTAAATTGTCTTGAAAATTCGTAACAGATCTATTATAATAAAATACTAAGAGTATTATTTCTGTAAGATGCTTTATTTCTCTAGGAATGAGAAATTAATCTACTTAAAGACTTTTGGATACATAGCAAGTCTATCCTGTACCAGTTTCACGTAGGTTCAGTTTATCCTTAGTGTCTGGAACATCTCGGAGCTGTCGCATAATGTTATTTTAATTAATTATATAAAATAAAGACGCAGCCAATGGCAGTTTAAAGCAATGTGCAGCAGACGTGAACTGTCTGCTTCCAGACCGATTTGCATGTCTTTCCCACTCTGGTCCATGGTCCATGCCCTCCACCTCTCTCCATCTTCTCCTCACCAACTACCATCTCTACAAAAACATATGTCGCGTTGTCTCACTCTGTATCTTATGTGCCAAACCGCTTGTATGCGTATCTGGGCTGCGTTTCCTTAAACTTTTTACCAACATCCGGCGGTTCAGCGTCTCTCGGTTTGCTTGGCTGCAATTATGAGAGGCACAACAAAAATAGCATTTTTAATGCTCTGCTGCAAGTTTCTCACAGCAAACTTTGTCCAAAAAAGTGAGCAAAAAATGTGAGAAAGGTCTTTGGCAAATCGTTTAACTAGAATATACTCTGCACTTTTTATTTAAAGATACTCTTTGTGTAGACTCTAGAGTATATTATTGTTAAGTTATTTTTATAAAGTTGTTGTAATAATTGGTAAATTTGTCAAAAAAAAATTATCAAAAAATTTTATTTTTGGGAAATTGTTTTACTAGAATTTATCCTGTAGCTTTTATTCAAAAAAATTTAGTCTTGTGTATGTTTTCCTTAATAAAGTTTTTTGCTATTAATTTGTCAAATTGTCAAGTGCAGCGTTGAGTTGAGCTAACCTTTTAACCTTTTTAACTCTATTATACCCATTTTTATATAATTTCTAATTACACGGTATATAAATGAAAATAAAATGAAAGCAGCAAATAGTGTCTATAGATTTTACGCTGTAAGTTGGTTTACTTGGGGACAGCGACGCCGTTTTGCAAATGACAAAAAATTTTTAGTGTAATTATCTTTTGAATAATTAAAGAAAAACGTTGGCAAAGCTTAACAAGAAGAAGAAGATGCAGAAGCAGAGCTTCGAAAAAATAGCACAAGAACTGTGCCAGCAACAGGACTAACACCAGGACGACCGAAAGGAAAAATAAACCCAACACACACACTAACACACACACACACACACACATACACATACATACACACACATATACATATAGAGCTTCAAGAGGAAGCTGATAACTAAAGCTGGAGCTGCCTTCGCCTTCGCTTTGGCCCTAAGCCACCCGCCCACACCCGGCCCCGCAGCCTCAACATATTTTAAAGTTTCTTCAGCTCGCCTTCTTTGCCTTTGCTGGCTTTGGGCGCCCAAGGGCGTGGTCCACACACCAACCACCCACCCACCGCCCACCGCCCATCTGCTTAACGTTCAAAGCACACGCGCTGTAATTTGCATCAAGTTATGCTCATTATGCGCCAATTATTTATGTCAAATGAGAAAAAACGCTGCCAAATTCGAATTCCCAGCAGGAATAGGGCGCCAATTTAGTAGGTCGATTGTGCAAGGTAAATCACAAAATTAGGGGGAATTGAAAATAGAGCAAAGGAAGGGAACAAACAGAACTAAAATAAAATATTAGTTCATAAATATTCCCATATAAATTTAACTAGAATATTGTTGCTTGTAACATTTTGTAGTGATTCCATTTTGTACAGCAAAAGTGGGAAGAAGCTCTCTGGGTGGACATTACTCAAATGTTTTGCCTTGTTTATATTTAGTCTCTGTTTAATTTCCTGAAGCATTTTGACGGGCCAAAATGGGTTAAGAGTTGCACATCAGAGTGTGCAGATACAAAATGGCGCTGTCTACGGTTACACGTCAGCTGGGGAGACTCCGCTATCTTGGGAACCGAGACAACTTGCAAGTTGATGCCCCGCTGGCCCTGTTGACACTGCAGCTAATTAGAGGAGCGACCCAATGGGACGGAGAGCCAGAGTTGGAGTTGGAGTAGGAGTTGGAGCTGAAGAAGTTGGCAGTGCTGGGTGCCAAAGGATTCCAGCAACTATCTGTGTTGCCTCGACCTGTCATGTGACATTGTTGACGCCTCGCACGTTGCCTTTACTGTTGTTGTTGTTGCTGTTGCCTCTGACTGCCTGACCCCGCTTCACGCGATGTCTGTCAACTTCCTTCTACTTCCAGCTCTCATTTGTGCAGCATTTCCGGTACAATGGCGGGCACAATGGCGGAAAGCCCGCACTCGACTTGTTTGTTGGCGACGTTTCGCTTTCCGCGGCAACTAAATCATTTGTGAGTAGACTGTTGCCGTCACACTCACCTTCTCTTTCTCTACCCCTATCTCTTCCTCTTATTCTGTCTCCATCCCTGTGTCATCTACTCGCAGACTGTTGCAATTGTCTTTCCTTTTAAATAGTTTCGTGTGCCAGCAAAGAGCCAAAAGTTGGCACAGTTAATTCATGAGATTTCACGGTTTATCTCACCGAGCTCCCATCTCCTTACCCAATTGTCCACTGACACTCCTGACTTTCTTTCTCTCTCTGTGTCTCTCTCTTCTCTGCTTGGCCATTTTCCTGTGCGTCTTTCCTGAGTTTCGCATGCTTTGCAGTTAATTAGAAAACTATTCCGCGTGCGGCGCTTTGGCAACTTTTGAACTCTCCACTCGGCTCGGCTCAACTCGATTCAGGAGCGCCGTTTAATTATAATTTCCGTTAAAGTTATGTTAATCCTTAATATATGTTGAGTCTTGGTCACTTTGTTTAGCCCGCGGTTTGCTTCAATTTGCTTCTTAAATAAAGTTTCCAATGTTTTTTGTTCTTCCGAATCTCATCCAAAAACTTTATAATCTCTTCCTACTTTTCATAAATAATCGACACATGTTTTGTGGATAGTTCAAAGCTATGACGTTAAAGTTTATTTATCTCTAAAAAATGGTTTTAAAAGATAAAAAATAGTTATAATATTTCCTGAAATTTATGTAATAAAATTTAAATTTCTTTTTTTTAGTTGCATATGCCTTGTTTGATTTGAGTTTTATTATCATCAGTGCTTTCAAAAGCATTATACGATTTTTAGAATATAAGAAATTAGAAACAAAAAAAAAATCTAACTAAAACTAAAACTGGGTCGATTAAAAGCAAAAAAAAACAAATTAATCAAATTAAACATTACTTAAAATATTTATTTGGATTAATTTCCAGAAATTTTAATCATTTTAAGCTCGTGTCATGGATAATAAACACATTCTTAATTTCGAAATTAAATTTTTATAGTGTGGTTTTAACTGCGGGCACTTGACTTTTTATAAAGTCGTTTACTATTTCATATTTTAAAATAATAATATTTACATGATAGGTTAAATATTGTGTACATTGGATCTGCAGTCAAGTCATTCCTCCTCCTTCTCCTCTGGTTTCGTATCGTTTTATGTAAGTAGAACAACTTGTTAACAAATTTTACACGCACTACGTAAAAAGTCGCCCTATCAATTTTGTTGTTTGTCGCTTCAACTTGAAGCAGTCAGCAACCGCAAAGTGTTTTCTTTTTTTTTTAAGTTGGAATTTATTGCATGCCGCAACTGATTTGATTAGAATCACCCATTGCTGGTTCATGACCCATACTGCTTAGCCGTCAGTTGAAGGCTTTCGAGGGCCACCTGCCCAAAAGCACTCTCTTAATTTGTTTACAAGCTTTGCTTTTGGCTTTCTTTGCCAATCCTCGTTCGTTGCCTTCATGCGTCCCTGCAACCAGCTGTGTGCTAGTTTTGCCGCACTTCTGAAAACCTCAAAAATATGTAAAAAGCCAATGACTCGACGTCGACTCCTTTGCAACATTTGCAGCCAGCATCTGTCTTCTCCTTCGCCTTCGCCTTTGTATGTGTATCTCTCTCTGATAGAGATCTTGCTTTTATTTGTTACTTAGCATATTTTCACCTTGAGGGCAAACAATCTCCCACCAGACACATCCACATCCACAAACACCTACACCAATATATCTACATACATCCACACCCATCTAGCGCCTAGCAGAGTAATAAATATTTTTTACAGCGCTCTGCTTTGTCGCTTCAACTTAAAAACACTTTTTTTGCCAACCGCAGCGACGCACAGTGGGGCCTTTGCTGATTTTACGTTGCAAAAATCGTAACTTTTGAACCAAATGAGATAATCAAATAATTTTAATGGCATATGATAGATAACTCTTCAACCTATGAAATTAGCACTTAAAAAAGGTGCCACGCCCCCTACATACTTAATGAGGGGCTATCAAAGTTGAAAATTGTGAAATTTGTGAAAAAAAAATAAATTTTATGGCACCTAAAAACAAATATTTTTTGAAATTTTTGATTTTTTTTGTTTTATTTTTAAGGTTTTTATATTTAAAAATTACTTTCAAAAAATTTCAAAACTATTTTTTTTTTTCAAAACAATTTTTTTTGTATTCCGGTGTGAATTATCAGAATTTCATATGTCGACCTAATTCCTATGACATTTATATGATATAGTAGTCCGATTTCAACTAAATTGACATATTATGAATCTGGGGTAGTCTTATATATCCAGACCTAATTTGGTTCAAATCGGACCACTATTTCTTATAGCTGCCATAGCAACAATCGGTCGAACTATGTAATTATGCCGCGTGTTTTCATTGTGAGGTTGAATTAGTTTTTAGATTTTACGTAAAAGATTGGATCCAGCCGGGTATATAACCATATATATTTACTTAGAGAAATGAATACCGAAACGTTTTTAAGGTAGTGTTCTGCTATCCATTTCGATCCATGAGAGTTTTCGTCTACCAAAGTTCAAAAATATTCCAAATCTAGTGATTTTTAAATTTAAATTGGTCAACCTTCAAAGGTTGTACTACTTAAAATTTTTACTTGATGTAAAATTCTTTTTTGTGTTCTTAATCATTAAAGAATTCTCTATCGAATGCGCATATTTCTTTTTTTGAAAGCTTACACCAAAAAAAATAGTTTTGCCAAGTTGTTCGGCCTGCGGCCCTGCAAAACACAATATTTTGCCTATTTTTGAACTTTGGTAGACGAAAACTCTCATGGATCGAAATGGATAGCAGAACACTAACTTAAAAACGCCTCAGTATTCATTTCTCTAAGTAAATATATATGGTTATATACCCGGCTGGATCCAATCTTTTACGTAAAATCTAAAAAACTAATTCAACCTCACAATGAAAACACGCGGCATAATTACACAGTTCGACCGATTGTTGCTATGGCAGCTATAAGAAATAGTGGTCCGATTTGAACCAAATTAGGTCTGGATATATAAGACTACCCCAGATTCATAATATGTCAATTTAGTTGAAATCGGACTACTATATCATATAAATGTCATAGGAATTAGGTCGACATATGAAATTCTGATAATTCACACCGGAAAACAAAAAAAAATTTTTTGAAAAAAAAAAATTGTTTTGAAATTTTTTGAAAGTAATTTTTAAATATAAAAACCTTAAAAATAAAACAAAAAAAAAACAAAAAATTTCAAAAAATATTTATTTTTAGATGCAATAAAATTTATTTTTTTCACAAATTTCACAAATTTCAACTTTGATAGTCCCTAATTAAGTATGTAGAGGGCGTGGCACCTTTTTTAAGTGCTAATTTCATAGGTTGAAGAGTTATCTATCATATGCCATTAAAATTATTTGATTATCTCATTTGGTTCAAAAGTTACGATTTTTGCAACGTAAAATCAGCAAAGGCCCCACTGTGCGACGCAGCTCAGATTTAGCCATTTTGATGCAATCGTATCGAGTGAGGGTAACACGACTGTTTCAAGCGATTGGTAACAGAAAAAGAGAGAGAGAGAGAAAAAGAAAGAATAGAAAATACGATACGATTGAGAGCATGTTGGGGAATGCCGTGATGAGTGGTGCTTTACTTATTTAATTCAATTCTATGAAATCATGAAAAACCTCCGACTTCTATCAATAGTAAGTATATGAAACCCTTTTCGACGTCTTCCCTTACATTCTAAAGTGAGTGAGGGAAAGAGAGAGATAGAGAGAGAGCGAGAGAGAACAGTAAAGAATATTCCTAAAAATCTGTATCAGCGCAAAGTCATCCAAAAACAAGACAACCAATGCATTGTAAATAGTGTAAAAAAATGTTTTGAGAGACTTAATGTATTATAAAATGTAATACATTTTGAATGACCTTGATAATTACATAAAGCGTATCTTAAACTAGTCGACGGTGCTACAGTCGAGCATACTCGACTGTCGGAGACCCCGTACTTACTACTATGCAAAAGCAAACACTGTAAAAAATAAAATAATATAAGTTGCTACAAGTATTTAATATATTTTATCAAAAAATAAAACAAATATTAACATCGAACATTAATAAAAATGTAATTAAAATTTTCAGAAACCATAAAACAAAAAGAACATATGTCCAACGTGAGATTCGAGCCGCGGACCCTTGTTCCAAAAGTCTGCTAACAATAAATAATTTTTAAAAAATTTGTTTATGATGGGAGTTGAACCCGCGACTCCCGAATATGGCAAAATTGACGGGACTTTAACACCTTAGGCCACCGGAGCCCAACAGCAAGCGTGGCTAAAGTACAAATATGTTAAGGCTTCAGCGATTCTATATTTTGCAGTTAGGAATTCTGCCAACACCCTTTTAAAATTGAACAGCATTTAAAAAAACATATACGGATAATAATAAATTGAATTTAAAAAATATATTTAAAAAAAAAAATTGTCTGTGCTAGAGAGTTCGAACCCGAAACCCGAACTCAGAATTCATGCAAAAATCGGACTCTCTGCACATCGCGCCACTGGCTGCATTGAAAAGCGATGGTCCAATTATAGGTTTCATTTTTATTAGAGCGTAAGCCAGATGCAATTGTTATCTAGTTGTGATCGTTGTTGTTGTTATTGTTGCTGATAAGGCAAGGCAAATAAAGGAGAATTTAGTTGCTTGATATCTTGGCTGATTATTATCCGATCGCTATGAAATTTTCAGCAAATATGGATAATAATGTTATCTTCGTCTATGCCTTATTAGGATTGTCTATCTTTAAAACTGTCGTTATAATTAACATATTTCTAATTTGTGGGCGTTTAAGGGGGCGTGGCCAAAATCTAAAACAAACTCGTTCTGCGTGCAATAAAGACGAACCAACATACCATCTCTAGCTCTTATAGTCTCTGAGATCTAGGCGTCAATACAGACGGACAGACGGACGGACGGACAGACGGACATGGCTATATCGACTCGGCTGTTGATGCTGATCAAGCATATATATACTTTATGGGGTCGGCCACGCCTCCTTCTGCCTGTTACGCCCTTTTTTTTTTTGTGACAAAGTTATTAGACCACTGTACTTTTTTAAAGTACGTGGTCTAAAAATGAATTTGTTGAATTTGAAAATATCACTCTAGTTTTGTTGCCTCGAAAGAATGTTCTATAAAAAAGAAATTTGTGACATTTTTTTTTAAAGAAACTTCCATTTCTTGTTTCAGATAGATGCCCTTCAAATGTCAAGTAGGAATTTCTATCAATATTTCTGCTATAAAATTGAAATTTCTTAGTAAGACTTTTTTTAAAAACCTCATCCAATCGATACACTTGATTAAAACACTCTAACTTAGAGTATGCAAATCTTCTTTTTGCATTATAGAATATATTACATTTTCTATTCATAATAATCGGCCGTTGACTTTTTTTACATTATTTTTTAAAAATCTCTTTTTTGTATCATGTAAGTATAATTATGTGTATTTTTGAATTTAAATAATTGAATTGGCGAATGTTTTCCCTCACTTTCAGAAAAGAACATATTTAGAATGAAAGACGAAGAGAGAGAGAGAGAGAGAAAGAAAAAAGAGCGAAATAGATGGACAACTGACAGACAGCCATTTGCAAAAATATGAAAATTACCTTTAATATGAAATGGCAGACAGAGTCAAACATTTTTTCACATTTCCACGCTGCCATCTAGATAGGCCGTAAAGAGCAGGCAGCCGAACAGCCAAAGAGCCAAGTAGACGGACAGAGACAGACAGTCAGGCGTTCTATTTTATTTTGCTTTATGCCTTTATATTCTGTTTTGTGTTTACATAAAAGTGAAGTGAGGCAGATTGCGCTCGAGTGCGTTAATCAGCGCTTCTGGGCAGGGACACGGACCAGGACCAGGGTCAGGACGAAAGGCAGGGCGCGTTTTAAATCAACTTCAGCTGGGAACTTTGCGTTGACTTTTTCTGTACTGCTTTTGGCGCTGCTGTTGGTCAGGGTTCTGACAAAACAGATTATACTGATTTCATCCTGGGAAAATCAAAAAATGAACGTGCGGCAATTTACATACTTAAGTTTTGCTTCACCCCCCCCCCCCCACTCTTTCCCCTCGCCAATCTCTGCTCACCTAAACTCCCGGGGGCTGGCGCTCGAATTTATTGGCCACATGTTTTGTGCTACCTTCGTGAGTTGTGCAATTTGCCTTTTGACAATGTGTATACGCATTATACTTTCTGAGTTTGGGATTACAAGGAATTTCCGGGGATTCCTTTTTAATTGAATTTCTTTCTCCTGTTTGTTGTCAATTTTGCTGTGGTTGTTGTTGTTTTTGTTACTGTTATTGTTATTGTTGTAGTAACTGTTTTGCATTTTTTGCTTTCTTATTTAAACCGAACCGCATTCCATGGCACCCACGTCAGATAATTAAAATGGCCGTAGGGCAAACCAATTTTTATAGCATAAATTTTGGGGCAGACGAAGTTTTTCGTGTGTTTTGATTGTTGGGTGATTATTTTGAGCGAAACGAACATACTGTTTACACTTTATAATTTTCATAATAAGCACAACAACATTAATAATCATATTATAAGGAGCTGCTGAGCGAGTCCTTTTCCTTCCTAACGCCCCTTACCCGTACACTGCGCAAGGAGATGCAAAAGAAGGCATTTCAAAAGAGACAAAGTAACATTAGAACACTTAAATACTTAGCTGAGCCCAATGCATTTTAGCAGAAGCTGCTCGGAAAATTTGTCTACCTCTCTCTCTAGCTATCTCTCTCACTCCCTGGCGTATACAATCCAAAAATATAAATCGTCATTTTCTGTATCTATTTTTTTCCTATTGAAATTTAATTTTAACGTATTCATAAAGCTTCTTATTTTAAATTCATTTTTATTTAAGGACAATTATTTGACATTTGAACTAAAATCAATGCTAAATAATTAAAAATAATCTCAACTAAGGGCATACTACAATTCTGCACTATATGTGCCAAATGAAAATTTCGATTTGATCAATTTAATTGAAAAAATGACATAAGATACGTGTTTAATAAATTGATTTATTATATACCAATCATTTTTAGTGTTTTTGTAATTTAAAATCTAAAAAAAAAAAACCTTTACGAGGTACAACTCTAGTGACGAAAACATTTTCATGTCCCAAATTTGCTGATCTCCAATTTTGTAAAGAATAATATTAAATTTTACACTTGAATTATAAAAAAAAAATTTTTGTAAGTTAAGTTCATACCTCTTGATCGCTATATAACTCGACCCGATCGGACGGCCATAGCAAATTTTCAATTCTTCCTGTGTATATATGCTAGTCGCCTTTCGCACCCTTCGTGTAATACATTTTTGTGACTTTGAAAAATAAAATCTCTGTTTTAAAGAGATTGTTAAAAAAATCTGTGGGAATGCATAAAATAAAATGGAAACGAAAATGTAAACTTTTGTTTAAATTTTTTTTAAGTTATAAACTTGTAAGCAATTCTATAAATATTTTAAAAACATCAATTAATTTCGCATTTTCTGGAACAGTCCAAGAACAACATGCATATAAGAGATAGAGAGAGAGAAAATTGCTGCTGTGTGTGTGCATTGCAGATTTCTTGTATACTCAGCATGTCTGCTGATTTTGAGTTTGTGTGTGTGTGTGTGTTGCTTTACCAGCTCTTGTTATTTTTTTTTATTGTAGCTCTGATTCGCGCTTTATTGCATTATAATTGAATCTTGAAGCGCACAACTAACGCGGGAAACGTTGGCTGACTGGTTGCCTTTCCCGTTCCCTATTTCCCTTTCTGCCTCGTCGTCGATGCAGCTTGCTTGTGGCAGCTGCTACCCTTTCCTTTCCTTCCCACCCATTGTCTGTCCACAGCTGCTGCACTTAATGCCAAGTGTTTAAAAAAAAAAAAAGGAGCTAAGTAATATTTACTTACATCCCTAGCCTCACTCTTCCCGCCCTCCAACAAGGCATCCATCCATCCATCTCACCTCCCCGACCGTGCACTGTTCTCCATTCAACTTTCACCATTCACCTCACCCCTTCACCTCACCGCTCATTTTGCTCATTGCCAGCGAAATGCAATAAAAATTGTTTTCCCATAGACGGCGAAGAGCAGGCTGAGCAAATGTTGTTGGAAATGATCTATAAAAACGGGAAATTGTATTTTACAGTAAATTTTTGCTACACACAAACTAGCTTAAGTCCTCGATTCACCTTCCCCTCACCAACACTGCCCTCTTCATGACCTTCTCCACCTCCTCCGCCTCCACGAACACGTCAACGCCTTTCATTGGACTGTCGCAGATAATCCGTTGCTGAGTTGGCTTGTCTTGACTTGGCTTGACATTGGCTTTGGCTTTGGCTTTGGGTCGTCGCTCTGTTCCGTTAGGTTCAGCCTGGCTCACTGTGGTATGGTATTCCTTCGTTAACTTCCTTGCTTTCGCGTCGGATGCGTCTAACGTGGCTTATAAGCTGCCAATATTAAAATGATGACAAGTTTATGGAAAAATGGCAACGAAAAAGGCAGCAGCAAAAATGCAATTCATGGCAAGCTGATGTCTCGTGGCTTTATTTTCTTTCCTCTCCCTCTGCCTCTGTTCCTGCCCCACGTTCCGAAAAATGTAATTTAAAAATTTTAGCAATGAGAATTATAAAGTGCTTCAAAAGATAAAAATGAAAGATGGTCAGGCACTCAGAAAGTTGTTTTTATGCCCCTCGATATTTAAACAGATTAAATTAAAGCGTTTCCTTACAGACTGAATACAAAATTCAGATTTCCCCTTTTATTTCAATAAGGTGAGAATCTTACACTTATTTATTAATCACTTTTTAAGCTGGGCCCGATTTTTTAAACTCTCTCTAAATCAAAGTGCATTCTTACAGATTTAAAAAACTGAAGATTTGTAATAATTATATATTTTACCTGTTACTTAATTTATTTTATAAACGCCACTCACGTAAGTCTGATTTTTGAGACTCTTTGTATGAAATGAATATTTGTAAATGTATTTATTTCTTTATGAACATTAATAGTAAAGCTTAAAAAACTAAAACTAACAAGAAAGAGAGAATATAGTTCTAGCTGCAGATTCTTAAGGCTACATGTATGTAAATCCTATAAAAAAAACCTCTTTACGAGGTAAAAGTCTGGTGACGAAAACATTTTCATGCCCGAAAATTTCTGATAATTTTATGACGAATAATATTAAATTTTACACGTAAATTATTTAAAAATAAAATGTTTGTCACTGGGCCCATTGCGCTAAACTTTTCATACCTAATAAATAGTACTTTTTTGTGCAGTACAAGTGACAAAAGTTTTATTTTTAAATAATTCATTATAAAACTTAATATTATTCGTCACAAAATTAGATATTAGTACTCGTTGTGACTCATAGACTTAAATTGACTCGAAAAGTTATCAAAAATCAAGTCATGATTCGAATCATGATCGAATCAGTCGTTTAAAAAGGCGGGTGGCGAGAAAATATAAAAGGTCTACACTGAAAAAAATTATTGAGTCTTTTTAATAATCTTAAAGTCAACAAACCTACTTTGTTGTTTCATTCAGTGTATAAGCCGCCGCGACTTGCCGTCGGCGCGGGTCAGAGACACACACAGCTTGTTCATTTTTATGGCGGTCATAAAAATAGGGTCAAAAATCGTAACTTTTGAACCAAATGAGATAATCGAATAATTTTAAAGGCATATGATAGATAACTCTTCAACCCATGAAATTAGAACTTAAAAAAGGTGCCACGCCCCCTACATACTTTATTGGGGGCTATCAAAGTTAAAATTTGTGAAAAAAATAAATTTTATGGCACCTTAAAATAAATATTTTTTAAAATTTTTGTTTTTTTTTGTTTTATTTTTAAGGTTTTTATATTTAAAAATTAGTTTCAAAAAATTTCAAAACAATTTTTTTTTTTTCAAAAAATTTTTTTTTGTTTTTCGGTGTGAATTATCAGAATTTCATATGTCGACCTAATTCCTATGACATCTATATGATATAGTAGTCCGATTTCAACCAATCTGACATATTATGAAGCTGCGGTAGTCTTCTACATCCAGACCAAATTTGGTTCAAATCGGACCACTATATTATATAGCTGCCATAGGAACAATCGATCGAACTATGCAATTATGCCGCGTATTTTTTTTTGTGAGGTTGAATTAGTTTTTTTTGATTTAACCTTCTTAGGCGGGTCCGGGCGGGTATGAAACCATATATAGCTACAAAGAGAAATCAATTGTGAAGCGTTTTTTAGCTATGGGAACCTAATGCATTTTAATTCATCAGAGTTTTCGTCTACCAAATTTCAAAAATAGTCAAAATCTAGTGTTCTTTAAATTTAAATGGGTCAACCTTAAAAGGTTGTACTATCCACAATTTTTACTTGATCTAAAAATCCTATTTGGATTCTTAATCATTGAAGAATTCTCTATCGAATCCGTATATTACTTTTTCCGAACGCTTACCCAAAAAAAAATATTTTTGCCAAGTTGTTCGGCCGGCGGTCCTGCAAAACACTATATTTTCCAGATTCCAGTTTTCGTCCTCACGATCGCGACACGAACTTTGCCGTCAGCTCCTGGCACTGTTTCCGTCACGACGCCGGTGACCCACAGTTGAGGTGGCACGTTGTCCTCTTGCAGGACCACGACTGCGCCTGTCTGCAGATTGGCGGCCTCCTTGGTCCATTTGGCGCGCTCTTGCAGACTCGTTAGGTAGTCTCTTGACCAGTCGCTCCAGAACTGCTGTTTGATGGCAGAGACGAGCTGCCATCTTTTCAAGAGCCCCAGATTGCCTTCGATTTTTGGTTGCGCTGATGCGGGAGGCAGCGTTGCGAGCGTTGTCCCGATTAGCAGATGTGCCGGAGTTATCACCTCGCCGTCGTTGGGACTGCTGCTGTCTGCGATTAGAGGCCTTGAATTGAGCACGGCCTCGACCTCCACCAGCACCGTTTGAATCTCGTCCCCTCTGAGTAGAGCGTTTCCGATTGCTCTGACCATTAGGTGTTTGACGGACTTGACTGCGGCCTCCCACAGGCCGCCGAAGTGAGGTGCTCTGGGAGGGATGAACACGAACTCGAACCTGTGAGCCGCAGCATATTCCCTGAGGCATTCGTCCTGGGCATCCATAGAAGTATCAGATGTAAGGTCTTTAGCAAGTTCAAGATGTATGGCTATAGAGGCAAAACAGACAAAGACTGCTATGTACATTTTCAGTGGTTGCTTTCCACGAATTCCTAAGGATACTCTTACAGGACCAAAATAGTCTACACCGCTTATTTCGAATGGTCTGTGACCGCTTAATCGATCAGCGGGTAAGTTTCCCATAATTTGCGACGATAGTTTTGGTTTGAAGCGGAAACAATGCACACACTGTCGGACAATAGCTGAACACTCTCGACGTGCATTGACTAACCAAATTGTTTGTTTAAGGAATCCAACTAGGGCACGAGGACCAACATGACAATTGGTTTTGTGTAGATGTTGAAGGTAGAGCTTGACAAATCTACAATTCTTGGGCATGAGCAGCGGAAACTTTGCATTGTGGGTCAAGGGTGCATGCAACAACCTACCACCAACTCGCAGTAATAAGAACTTATTGTTGCCAACTTGCTCAGCTGAAATGAATGGATTCAGTTTTTGGTAGGACGAATGTAAGCTCAACGATTTTCGAAGTTTGCCAATATGCTCTGCAAATGATTCCTGTTGAATGATCTCGACCATGGTTAGAAAGGCGGCACTATATTCATCTGCTGAAGGCACAATTGACTTCCAAGACCCTCCCTTTCGCTTGTTGATAAAACGAAGTACATATGCAACGATGCCAATTACCTTTAAGTAGGACGACGAATCTTGCACAATTTGCAGGAATGGGTGTGGTTCTGGTGTTTTCTGGTTCCTTCAGAGTGAGGTGGGCGTTTTGGGGCCACTTTGTATCATCTTCCTGCAAAAATTCGGGACCTTCAAGCCACAGCGAAGACTTTAAATCATTTACAGAACAACCTCTCGACACCAAATCAGCTGGATTCTCATGAGTCGGAACATGACGCCACACAGCAGTTGACGTGATGTCTTGTATGTCTGCAACCCTGTTTGCGACGAAAGTTGTCAGTTGCGACGGGTGAGTTTGAAGCCAATGAAGAACCACTTCAGAGTCGGACCACAAGATAACCCTATCGATTGGAACGTCCACTATGTTTCGAATTTCTTCCCAGACATTTGCTAACAGGTGAGCTGCACAAAGCTCTAGACGAGGCACTGTTTTCGTTTTTAGCGGAGCTACTCTAGATCGGGAAGTTAATAGTCGAACCGCAACTTTATTGTTGTTGTGGACAACTCGTATGTATAAACAACAACCATATGCCCTTATTGAAGCGTCAGCGAATCCATGGATTTGACACTGGCCTCTTCTATGAATGCCAACATATCTTGGAATGCGTATCGAATTGAGCCCTACAAAGTCGTTAGCAATTGCCATCCATCTTTGATGCAACGTCGCGGGGATGGATTCGTCCCAATCTAAGGAGAGAAGCCAGAGTTCTTGAAGGAATATTTTTGTCCTGGTTATTAGAGGGCATAATAAACCTAAAGGATCAAACAGTCTGCCGATGAATGATAGAATTAATCGTTTTGTTGTCAATTCTTCTGCCTTCGTTTCCGTGAAACAGAATTTGAAGACGTCCATCTGTGGGTTCCACACTAGGCCAAGTGTTTTCAAATCATCTTGATCTCCACAGGAAATTGACGAGTCATTTTGGTTGACTTCATCAGTTTGACAATTCGCTGCCCATTTTGTTAATACAAATCCGGCAGGTTCTAATATCTCAACTAGCTGTTGTCGCAACAGCGTTAGCTCCTTTACTGAATCTGCTCCTGTTAACAGATCGTCCACATAAAAATCATTAGCTAGAGCATGAGAGCCGAGAGGATGCGAATTCATGTGAACGTCGCTAAGGTACTTTAGACATCGTACTGATAAAAAAGGGGCGCTAGCAGTTCCATAAGTAGCTGTATACAACCGATATATTTGCAATGGATCTGTTGGGTTTCGTCTCCAGACAATTAACTGGAAGTTCCGCTGCGTCTCGTCAATTTCGACTTGAAGGTACATTTTTGTGATATCTGCAGTTAATGCGTATTTGCGACAGCGAAATTTTAACAACGTGGCATACAGACACGGTTGTATAGTTGCTCCAACCATTAATAAATCGCTGAACGATACTTGCGTCGTGGACTTACAGGATGCGTCAAAAACGACACGAAGTTTGGTGGACGTGCTCTGTGGTCTTTCCACGCATTGGTAAGGAATGAAACAATGCGGTTCTCTCGGAATGAGGTTATCAGTAGAGGTGGAGAACTATCGATAGTCGGCACCATCGATAGTCAACGATATTATTTTTCAAACCATCGATAACTATCGATAGTTTTCGATAGTGTAATAAATTATAAATTTGTATACAAAATTCCAACAAAAATTTGAAATTGCATTAATTTAGGTAATATAAAAGTAAAAATAAATACAAATCGTTATCAACAATAATGTTTCGCTATTAGCTATTTTAATAGCCAAAGTTCCACGATCTAAAACTTTTTGTTCAGCCCCACTGATCATGCGCTCGGACCTGACTGAAATTGCGGGCACACATAAATAAATATTAAAACATAAAAATTTTTATTAATTTTAGTTCCGTTTCGTTCTTTTTTTCCATTTCATGAAAGTATATATTTATTAAACACAAAACTTAAATGCAGATGCCAAAGGAGAGCCTTTCTGTGACGAGTTGAGCGTTATAAAAAACTATCGACCACCATCGATAGTGCACGTCTGCTATCGATGGCGCCTCGATAGTGCTTGACCATCGATAGTGCCGATAGTGCCATCGATAGTTTTCCACCTCTAGTTATCAGTTGCCGTCATGTGACCAAGGCTCAGATATTCTTCCATAAAGGCAATGAACATTGATCGCATGGCCGGTCTGTTATGGACTCGTCTTTCCAATGACAAGAAGCGTCTTTTTGCTACTTCGTATGACGATCCAAGACAACTTGGACTAGACTTGAATGGCAACGGTACTTGCAAACGAGGGCAAGGGCCGTTGCCCCCCCCTACACTCATAATTTTACACTATTCAGTTTCTGAAATCCACCCAGAGTAGTTATTTAAACTTGAAAAAATATTTTAGCCCCCCCCCCTCATTGAAAAGCTGCCGACGCCCTTGCGCAGAGAAGTAGCTGAAGGGTTCTGCATATCTGCTGAATATCAAACAGCTTTGCTATACCGTCGAAAAATATCAAGCACTCATTGTCGTAAACTTGTTTTAGTGCAGATAGGGCCTTTGGATAATTCTCATTAGTCACTTGAAACGCCTTGACAGTTCCCAATGCTTCCTTCTCTAAACAGGTAATTAAATGGTTGAATTTTTCAATGTTGCTGAGAGTACAATCACAATCTATAATATTTGTAAATAGCCCTATGAAGTTTTTGTACTCCGAATAGTTGCCACTAAACCTAGGGAGCTTCATTTTAGGAAGGTTTTTTGCGTGTGACATTGATGCATTTGCCCATGATTCATTTTGATTATGAGTGGGAGGACGACTGTTAATAGACATTAGAAGTGCCTTGGCTGACACGCATAAATCCTCAAGGTCTGCACGAGATGACAAGCTGGGATCTATGTCATCTATTTTAAGTTGCAAACTAAAGGCCCGATTAATATATTGATCAAGAATATCTAGGCGACATTCTACTTGAAGTGGATCCAGGGAAAATCGATTGTTCTCAATTGACCTTTTTGTGCGCTCAATATCGCCCTTTACACTCTCTATTTGTTTAAGGAGAATCTCACTGTCATCAGGTGAATCAAAAGACTCACACGATGGTTGTTTTGTGGCCCTGCGCCTACTACCAACCATGTTGAATTATAAATATGCAAACCAAATTGATATTAGGACAAATATGCCTTGTCCCACTGTGCCTCACAATGCTACGATCAGCTGTTGCGACAAGCGAATATGTAGATATGCCCGAAGATGAAAGTGAGAGAGTATGCGATGACAGCTGTTGTTGAAAAGTCAACAACAACAACAATTATATGACCAATCACTTACCCAAACGAAGGGAAGTGTGTATGTATGTATTTAGCTTCTATAGCGAACGTCAGCACAAGTCCACGAAGTTAAGAGAAATGCAGCGGCAGTAAACAACAACAATGAAATGCGCGCAGAACTCAAAGCAAACGAAAAAGAACTTTGTATGTATGTGTGCGTGTGCAAA
Organism: Drosophila quinaria; assembly: GCA_035047525.1. Taxonomy (NCBI): domain Eukaryota; kingdom Metazoa; phylum Arthropoda; class Insecta; order Diptera; family Drosophilidae; genus Drosophila; species Drosophila quinaria. The sequence goes on from JAWNPO010000017.1 coordinate 33,816, forward strand.
TGTTTAGCTTCTATAGCGAACGCCAGCACAAGCGAGAATATAAAGTTGAGAGAGAGAGAACTGCAGCGGCAATAAACAACAACAATGATATGAGCGCAGAACTCAAAGCGAACGAAAAGGAAATATATATGTATGTGTGTGTGCGTGCAGACGTTTAGCTTCGATTGAACGCCCGCACCAAGCGAAAGACAAAAACGTTGAGAGAACTGCGGGGCCGATGTACGTTTCGGCTTCTGCAGCGAACGCCGGCAATAGAGAGACGATGATGAGAACAGCTACGGTAAATTCAGCAGCAGCGATGGGAAAGCGAAGGCGGGAAGTTGAACGCTCTGAGCTGTTCTTTTACCGCAAATGACATGTACATATGTATAATTGTATATGTTTGTATGTATGCATAGGCAATAAGTGCATACCATGTATATATGTGTGTGTTACTTACGGCTTATTGCCTTAATACCTGTGACTGACCATGGGCGTGACAACAGTTACCCTGTCTCATCATTTTTCACAACAAATGACTCCAAGTTAAAGATGTCCAACAACGATCCAGTGACGATCCAACGGCGACTAATTCCTGGAGCAATCCAACGGCGACTAAATCCTGTTGCAATCCAAACCAATCCAACGACGAAGCGTATCCAGCAGAGTGTCCACCCGGGGGCGCCAAAAATGATTGTTCAACAATCTCCAATGTGCCGTCAAGCACAAGCAACTTATTATTTGTTAAGTTAAAGGGACACTGGCTACGGACAGACGGACAGGTTTAAAGAAAAACGTCTTGCTTGTTCGATCTTCAATTCAGAGTGAGTTTAATTTTTTATGAGAAGCGTTTAAGCGGCTGCCGACTGCAACCAAAGCGACGGACATCGCGACGACTGAGTGCGCCGAGTATAAGAGAGATTTACAATGTGAGAGTGCATTAGAATGCTCTCTTAGCATAACTTAGGTTTACATAATTCAATAGCATAATTCAAATACAACTCATTTTTCTCTTTACTTAAATCTACTTATATTGACGAAATGACAGAACAAAAACTATTCATTTATTTTAGTTCTTAAATAATTGTATGATAGTAATGAACTAATTTTTTAATTTTATATATTATTTAATTAATAAAAAAGGAACTAAAGTTAAAGATAATAATTTCTAAAGTTATTCTAAAAGTTAAGTATATATTTTTATTTTTTTATACTTAGTTATTCAAATTTTTATGAAATGAATTTAAAAACAGCGAACTGATCCTGCCCAATAATATTTATAATAATATTTCCAGCCAGAGAAAGTTATCTTTCACCCGCTGCACTGCTAGCTGGCATTGAGTGGATTTGCATTGCAAGTATAAATAAATTGGGGTATTTGATTTTATTGTTTTTCCACCACTCAATCAAATTAAAATTGTCAGTCATATCCACAGACAAGTCCGTCAAATCGTATTGACTGATCGAAGAGTCAAAGTGCGTGAGATTGCTGAGACTGTGGGCATATCGACTGGGTCAGCGGTTTCGATTTTGCATGACCATTTGCATATGAAAAAGCTCAATGTAAAATGGGTGCCGCATTTCCTTGTTATTGAACAAAGGGAAAAACGAGTGGCCGATTCCAAGACCTGTTTGGACATGTTTAACCGAAATCCAAGCAAATTTTTGCGTCGATATATCACCGTGGATGAGACTTGGATCCATCGCTACATTCCGGAGTCCAATCGGTCATCAGCTGAGTGGCGAGAGGCCGGTGAAAGCCGTTCGAAGCGTGTGAAGGCAAGTCGATGGGCTGGTAAGGTTTTTGCCAGTGTATTTTGGGATGGACATGGTATAATACACATCGACTATCTTAAAAAGGGTGAAAAATACAACAAAGAATATTACTCAGCTTTGCTTGATCGTGTGAATGACGAAATTAAGAAGAAACGCCCGCATTTGGCAAAGAAAAAAATCCTTTCTCATCAAGACAATGCACCATCTCACAAAGCCGCTTTTACGATGGAAAAAATCAAAGAATTAAGTTGGGAATTGCTCCTCATCCTCCATATTCCCCAGATCTGGCCCCCAGTGACTACTATCTGTTTTCAAACTTGAACATATGGTTCCAGGGAAAAAAATTTTACTCCAATGAAGAAGTTGAATGGGAAACTGAAGCCTATTTTGAGGAACTTTCTTCAGATCACTACAAAAAAGGCATCGAAATGTTGAAAGACCGTTGGACAATGTGCATTAAGCTAGACGGAGACTATATTGAATAAATATATTGATTAAAAAAAAAAAATGTTTTTTCACTGTCAGTCCGGGGACTTTTTGAACGATCTAGTATATAATAAAAGAATTATTTCGTTACTATCATACAATTATTTGAGAACTAAAATAAAAAAATATTTTTCACAACATCAATCTCAATCAATAAAAGGAGTGATTTTTATTTTACTTTAAATTAAATCAATATTGCACAATTCAGAACAATCACAGAAAATTCAGACAACGATCAACATATTGAAAATTAAAAGAATCGTTAGCGGCGTTTTCTCAAAAACCGCCAAAATGAGGGGCAAAATACCTTATTTCACCTATAGACTTTTACCTTTTTACTTAAAATAAAAACTTCGAAGGTATGCCTGAAAGCCCTTCGAAATACCTTTTAAACGATATGTAGATCATCCGTAGCTTCCATCGTTTGGACGCTATAGGGGTTTTAAGTTTAGAGGTTTTTAGCGATTTCCCGCTAAACTATCTATTTTTCGAAAAAGTCGTAGAACAAACGTTTCTAGATTTTTGGGCTGGAACAAGTCCTCATTCAAAATTTTCAGCTAAATTAACGATTTGATACACATGGACAAACAAACAGACTGACTTTTCATCTCATTTTCGGAAGGCCACTAAAAATTTCAAAATTCATTATCTTTTTAACCAGTGCACTATGGTAAAAAAACTCGATATTTTGGCATAAACTCTAAATATAAAGATAGACACTTGAAATTTTGCATGTACTTTAGTTAAACTAATTTAGAATTTTGGATTTTTTTTTTTTTAATTTGGACCACGCCTTCACCTCCCCCTCCCCATACGACTATGCGAAAAAGTGAAATCAAATTGATAAAATATCTAAATATATAGCTAGAGGCTTGAAATTTAACACGAAGTTTACTTGTATTATTCAAAAATATATAATTTTAGTTGTTATTCAATTGGACCTTGTCTTCATCCTCCCTTCCTCCCCGACTAAGAAAAAAACTAAAAAAAAAATTTTTAAACTTAAATATAAATCAATTTATTTTAAACTTTGAATGTTTGCTTATTAGACTAAAGTAGAATTTACAATTTTGTTTGTTTTTTATTTTGACAACGTTTTCACCTCGCTCCCCATGTGAATCTAAGAAAAATCCGAATTTTCAGCCAAAATTCACACCTACAACATGTAATTTTTCACGAAAAGGAACAAAATCGAACAAACGGGATTATTAACATCTGATTCTGGATGGTTTAGTTAATAACCTTTACTCAAAACTCTCGTACTAATTTGTGACGTTCTAATGTAAAGCTTAACGGAACAGGAACACATTTGTTAGTTTTTAGCTAAAAATACACATAAACAACACATTGGACAGTTGCACAATAAAACACAATTACTAAAAATCACTACTACTATCGTTTTTTAAATACCTTCATCAACTTTATCCATATTAAGCAAATTGTAATATGCTTCCGAAACAAACACAATTGGCTCTCAAAGTTGCAATTATTTTTCCCGCGCTTTTTCAGTTCATGTGGCAACGCTCAATCAGCTGACTTTGAGCACGCATAAAACACTAAGGGTAGTCCCGAAAAATCTTTAAAAATCGTTTTTGGTTGCTTTGGACTTTTTAGATTTGGAAAATAAAAAAATTTTTAAGATACTGAACAAAATACAATTTGAGTTTATGCCAAAATATCGGACTTATTTACCATAGTGCAGTGGTCGGATTTTGATGATCATGGTGTCATTTGACGCGTAATTTTTATTAGAATAATAAACAATTAAATCAAAAAGGCTCCAACGGCCCCATTTGCTCCAATAATTTAAATTTTTCCCCTCCCACTAACACCTGTTTATTTCAAGTTAGTATGCACATTTGTAAGTTAAATTGTAAAATAAAGAACACGTCTTGATTCGGTTAGGTGTCTTTATTCAATTGATTCTTAGTCTACTAACAATTTGATCGTACAGCTAAAGACCGCGTAACTGCGCGGCGCGCCGGCAGAGGAGCGGTCAGCTTATGTATAAATGTTTTCATATATGTATAGGGCTGGTGAAGTATGTTCACTTGGTGACAGAGCCGTCGCGCATATCAAATATGCCGACTCAGCACTGTTTAGTTCAATGCACTAAATGCACTCAAGAGCGGTCATATTACCGGCAATGCTTAATAATGCTTAATATGCAATAATATTTATGCTCAACACTGAGTACAGTGAGCATTCGATATGTGAACATACTACAAAATTGATACCTTACGATCGGTATATAATTTGACCCGATCGGACGGTCATAGCAAATTTTCCATTCTTCCTGTGTATATATGCTAGTCGCCTTTCGCACCCTTCGTGCTGCTTTCGTCACTAGCACGGAGTGCCGTCCGCAGTGATGTACATATGAAATGCACCTGCCTTCTGTTAATGTGTCACAACTTGGCGTATGTACAACATTCATATGCTCAGCAATCAAGTCATTTGTTACATATGTACATACATTTGCATATTTGTAACACTTCGTTCAATAATGTGTGTGACAAATTAATTAAAACACTTTTTTTTTCTACTTATACTCTACCACACGGCTCTGTTTTCGGTTTGCGTTTTGGTTGCCATTTGCCTTTTGTTGTTATTTTCTTGCGGTTGCCCGTTTAATGTCTGTGTGAATGTGTGTATGTGTGCTTGTGGGTGTATGAGTGAGTTAGTGCGTTTGTCATCAAAAGGCTCCATGTAAATATGTTGTGTACTCAAGTCCGCGCTAGTGACGAAAACAGCACGAAGGGTATGTAACACTTCGTTCAATAATGTGTGTGACAAATTAATTAAAACACTTTTTTTTGCCAAAATTCGTTTTTATTCATCAACATAGTCCCCTTTTAGGGAGATACAATCATTCCAACGCTTTTCCAATCTTTCGATACCGCCTTTGTAATACCGATACAGCTCTTTGTAAAGTGTTAAGTGTTTATGTATAAACATATTTAGTGTTTTTACATGATGTAGTGTCGCTGTATTTTAGAAAGTACAAAATAAATACAATAAAAATACAATAATTAGTTGCAATTGTTTTTTTTTGTTTGTAAAATTACAATTTTATTGGGAGCAATGTGTGCTTTAATAATTGGAATTATATTCTCACTTAACCCTCTAAGGCTACTTTCCAAAATAATGGAAAAAATTTATTCAAATAATTTTTTCTTAAATAAATTCTGGCTTCTAAACTCATATATGCACTCAGTATGTGCGTAAAAGCTTTCGTTTACCTATAAGGTGAGAAAAAGTGAATAAGTGTCTCGAGGCACTCTTGGGGCTTTGGGGCTCTTTTTATGGTACTCTGAAAAACAATTTTTGTAAGCTGTGCAGCATAAATGCAGATTGCATTTTGTGAAAATGCACTGTGTTTGCGAAATTTTACAGTGCTCACAACATCTTCTTCCACTGTCTCGATCCAACCAATGGGGGAAATGGTTTACCTGGTCAAACCGCAAGTCCGATTTTGGATGCTTCGATTTTTGGCCTAGCTTGAGTCGTAGCTGTGGAGATCGGTGAGAGAGTGGAGACTGCATTGCCTGAGAGGATGGTGAAGATTGAGAGGAAGGAGACTGGGTTGTCCATCCATGTGAAGATCGGTAGCTCACATTGATTGGACGACCTGACAAATTTTTGCTTCTTAGTGTCACTAGACCTTCAGCAAGAGTTTCGCGAAAATCCGGGAGCTGGAGCAATTGCTCCTTGCTCGCGTTCTCATTTTCTATACGTCTGTATAAAATATACGAGTTGGTGACTGCCATATCAATCAAGTGGTAAAAAATCGGAGTCGCGGCATCCCGAGTTTTCGCTCTGATATGATAGCGGCCCATTAGTCCATCCATCAGGTCTACGCCGCGGCGCGCCGCCCATGTGAGCATTATATTCATGAACAATTTGGGGGCAATCAATTTCGATTTGTCGCTGAGACTTTCTATCGAAACGAGGAGCCTTTGCTGTTCCTTCACGCTGAATGGTCCGTGCAAATGTCTTAACCCCCACATATGTCGACAAAAAGCGAACGGCCTTGCTGTCTTTCCACAGCACATTAGTAATTTGGACTCCATATGAGGAGTCGAAAAACCCCTTGGCATTTTGTTGAGCGTACTATCGTTTGGCAGCTTACAATCAGGGATACGATTTATTCGCACCGTACCAAGGCTATAGATACCTTTCGCAAGTGGGTAAACCATCAAAGGCAGCGATGTATAAAAGTTATCAAAGTAAATGATGTGGTTCTTGAAGTTTTGTACGGTTTGTGTTAAACGCACAACAATGTTGGCCGAAGCACCAAGATCTGGCTGACCAGGCAAGATCACATTTTCACCTGCCCCGCAAAGCGGTATGCATATCGAAATGAATGAATGCCCCACTTGTGCGGCCTATTTGGCATGTACTGGCGCAAGTGGTGCTTCATTCTTGTGCTGCACATTTGTTCGTCGACACAAAGGCGGGGTTGCTTTGGCACGGAGTCAAACCTTTGATTGAGACAGTCGACTAATTTTCGCTCGCTCTCATCGCGCAGTGAGAAGTACTTCTTGATTGCCTCGAATCTGCTCCGCGGCATGCAGGTTTGTTAGGGCCAAAAGCGTTTTTTGCCCAGTAGCTCTTCAGATTCGCGTAACGATAAAAGGACATGTACATCATAATACCAATGTAGTGGTGGATATCGTCATTGTTAATTTTGAACTTATTTGTTATATTTTCGGTTAAAGCTGCGCTCATGGTTTCGTCCACGATCATTTTCATGATTTCTGCATTGAAGAAATAGCAAAAGAGCTCCAATGGAGTTTTGAGCTGCTTTATCTCAGATGGCAGCGAAAAGTCTCCTTGAAAGGCCATCACTGCAGTCGGCAGTCCGCGCTAGTGACGAAAGCAGCACGAAGGGTGCGAAGGCGACTAGCATATATACACAGGAAGAATGGAAAATTTGCTATGACCGTCCGATCAGGTCGAGTTATATACCGATCGAAAGGTATCAATTACACTTACAAATGTGCATACTAAGACTTTTGAAAACTCACCTGGTTCGTGAGATAAACAGGTGTAAGTGGGAGGAGCAAAATTTAAATGATTGCAGCTAATGGGGCTGTTGGAGCCTTTTTGATTTTTTAATTTTTTACTATTCTAATCAAAAATACGCGTCGAATGACACCTTGATCATCAAAATCCGATCACTGATTCAGAAGATAATTAAGTTTGAAATTTTTTGTGTCCCTCTCAAAACGAGATGAAAAGTCAGTCTGTTTGTTTGTCTGTTTGTAAGGATCAAATCGTTGATTTAGCTTAAAATTTTGAATGAGGACTTGTTCCCGATCAAAAATCTAGAAACGTTTGTTCTACGACTTTTTCGAAAAAACGCTAGTTTAGCGGGAAATCGCTAAAAACCGCTAAAATTGCGGAAATATGCTGCTTGCAAGTGGTGAATTCTTTTTGCGGCAGAAAAACCATATTATAATTGCGATTAGAGTAATATCGGTATATATTCAGGTCGAATATTAGTCGATATTACCTCATAACTGAATATATACATTTTACTTAGAATTGGAATAGGACAGCAGCAGCAAAGTGTCATAGCAGCATGTGTGTTTGTAAAGGGAACCAGTGTTGCCAGATAGTTCGTTTTAGCTTATACAAACAAGAAACACCTTTTAACAAAGTTATTCTGTAAAAATTCTGCAATGTGCAGAGTGCAAAATTTTTTTTTAAAATAATTTATATGTAAAAATTAATATTATTCGTCACAAAATTGGATATCAGAAATTTTGGGGCATAAAACTGTTTTCGTCACTAGACTTTCACCTCGTAAAGAGGTTTTTTTTTAGATATTGTTGACATGCAACTGCAAACATTGCTCTCGCCACAGAATCTTACTCGGTTCCTTTGTTATTGATTCAATACCTACATATATTATATATAATTTAATTAGTCACTTATCGAAAGTGCTTCTAATTAAAATTATCATGGCATTTTGTATTTGATGACACCTTAATAATAATTTAATTGATCTGAGCACTGAATAACTGTTATAATATAAATTTTTATTATGTGAGCTCAATAAATTTACAGTGTTTCGATTCAGACAAACTAAATGTGTCAAAAATTGTTCTCTCCAGCAAATTGTATTACTTTTATTTAAATTCCGCAACATATTTTATTTTTGTTTTATTTTAGTTCGGTGTCTACCCCCATTTTGGCAGCCCTGGTTGAGTTGGGTAAAGGGAGGGGAGGGCAAAAAAAAGAAATATAAATAACTGCGCAGTGTTTGTGCCATTTTGGTTGCCACATTTGAATAAAATATGAGTAAAAACAGAAATGCATTTAGTTGAAAGCGGGAAGAGGGGCGAGTATAGACAGCGCCATTGAGGGGGCAGGCCATCAGTCGGTTGATTCTCCTCTAACCCCTCCCTCCAGCTGCGGCCAGTTTGTCACCTTTTCGCTTTTGAAAAGGTCTTACTGTAGGGCTGAGCCCGTCATCGTCGTCGTCTTCACCGTGTGCTCTTTCAGTTCCGTTCCCTTCTCAGCGCAGTACCATACAAAGTACAATGGTCGCAATCGATTCAAATTCAAAATTAAATATTGCCAATACAACAATATGCATATTAAATTTGTAATTAAAGTCTCCTATGTTTCAGGGCAGTGATAGGTTCTCAAACATAAGATATATTTGACTGAAAATCTCCAAGTTTTTTAAATGTATATTTACTATACCTACAACTTACTTGTGGGTTTTCTTTTTAATTTACCTAATTTTGGGGTTCAATATTTAATCTTTAAATTATCCGTCTCTAGAAAATGCATTTCCTTAGCGAAAGCCCATCAAATGAAGAAAACAATTCTTTAAAAGCTTCTTTGCAATAATTTCTTTTATTTTTTCCCTTATTTGCTTTAATTTAAATTATTATAATTAATAAATAAGGAAATAGCAGGAAAAACAATTTCTTTTACTAAAAATTAAAAAGGAATTGTTTATTAATTTTTTATTTATTTATTTATTTAAAGAGCAAAAATTGCTGCCTCTAATTAATACATATTCAATAGATAATTAAAGTAGATATAAAGAAAAGAAAGCCTAAAAGAATTTACAATTTTAGTCTAATAACACCACCGACACGTTGGGGGAATTTTATTTGCCAGTCCGGCGAGCTATGCCCCTATTCACAGCCATGGACTGTCAGTGGCGTTATTAGAGCCTAATTCTAGATAGAAAGAGAAGCAAAATAAAGTTAGGAAAAAAAAAAGAAGAAATCAAAAGAAAAAAAAAAACCATAAATAAAATAAAGTAAATAAAAATAATAATAATAATAATAAAATAAAATAAAAATAAATAGAATATACTTAATATATAATTAAAGGTAGAGTAAGGATGAAAAATGCAACCCGATGGGGGAAGTTTATTAGCCGGTCCGGCAAGCTATGCCCCTGGTCACACCTGGGGTTGCTTACAAGTTTCATAGGAAGTAGAAAAATATACAATGTATAGATAGAATAGAGAAGAGTATGAGAGAGAGTAATAAAATAGGGTAAAGACAGAAATAGAAGTGAAAAACATTCAGTTAGGATTGGCCAGAAGCCGACCTGAGATGGGAGAGAATAGAAAGCTTAATAGAAGACAGAGATTGTTCTGAAGAGAACACATGAAAAACAGAGTTATAAGTAGGCTGCTATATATATTTCTGGCCTAGGCAACAATAAGTGTTGCCAGGTGCAAACTGATATTTCCATTGGAAAGGTTGACATTTTTTAGCATAGCATCACTCAGAACGTGTTGTCATTTAATCGTGAATTGTTAAACTTACAGAGCTTTGAACAATTCAATTCCGTTAAAAAAATGGAATTGACACGTGAGCATTTTCGTGCGATCATTTTTCACAACTTTCGACGTGGATTATCCAGACAAGAGTGCATCGATGAACTTAAGTCTTTGTATGGCGATCAAGCACCATCCTATAGCACCGTTAAAAACTGGTATAACGAATTTAATAGTGGTCGCAGTTCGCTCAACGACGAATTCCGTGAAGGTCGTCCAAAAACGTCCGTTGTGCCAGAGAATATTGATGCCGTGCGTGAACTAATAATGCAAGATCGTCATGTGACATACCGGGAGATAGAGGCATCCTTGGGCATTTCTCCCACCAGCATACATTCTATATTACATAAACACCTGACCGTAAAAAAGGTTTGTTGTCGTTGGATCCCGCACAATTTGACAATCGCTCAAAAAAAGGCTCGAGTCGATTGGTGCAAAGAAATGTTGAAAAAATACGATCGCGGTGCTTCAAAAGATGTTCATAAGATCGTCACAGGTGACGAATCTTGGATCTATGCGTATGAGCCCGAAACAAAACAACAATCGACCGTGTGGGTCTTCGAAGACGAGCCAAATCCAACGAAAGTTGTTCGTGGAAGAAGCACTTCGAAGCAAATGGTCGCCTGTTTCTTCGGCAAAACTGGTCATGTGGCGACTGTTCCGCTTGAGCAACGAAGGACGGTCAATTCTGAGTGGTACACCACAATTTGTTTGCCTGAAGTCTTCGGAGAAATTCGAAAAACAGACAAGAGAAGACGAATCATTCTTCACCATGACAACGCGAGCTCTCACACATCGGCTCAAACCAGCGCCTTTTTGACCGGCCAAAACGTCGAATTGATGGGTCATCCGCAGTACAGCCCTGACTTGGCACCCAATGACTTCTTTTTATTCCCGCACATCAAGAAAAAAATGCGTGGTCAACGATTTTCGTGCCCAGAAGATGCTGTTGAAGCGTTCAAAAACCATGTTTTGGAGGTGTCTCAATCGGAGTGGAAAAAGTGCTTCGACAATTGGTTTGAGCGCATGCAAAAGTGTATAAATCAGGCTGGAGAATACTTTGAAAAACAATAAAACAATTTTTGATGATAAATATTCGCATTTTCAAATATATATAGCAGCCCTCGTAGCAGGTGCATAAGACGCGAAAAGGATTGTGCAAAGCATAATCAGTGGTGCAAGTAGGAAGTGATAATGGAAGATAATTTCTAGTAGGCCTACAAGGAACAGAAAAGTTAAGACGACTTAAAAGAAAAGAGGAATCTATATCGCCATTAATTAGCTTATGTATTAAAACTACACTAAGAGTTTTTCTACGATCAGATAGTGAAGGAAGATTTATTAATAAAAGTCTACTGGAATAAGATGGTAAGCGAAGATTGGGATCCCAATTTAATCTACGTAGAGCAAAGAGAAGAAATTGCTTCTGGATCGACTCAATACGAACAACATTGTTCATATATTGAGGGGACCATATACAGGAGCAATTTTCCAGGATAGGACGTACTAGGGATACATAAAGCAGTTTGGTAGTGAAAGGATCGTTAAATTCTTTCGACCAACGCTTTATGAATCCAAGCACGCCCTTAGCATTATTAATGATAGAAGATATATGTAGATTAAAGTTTAGTTTAGAATCAAATAGAACACCCAGTTCTTTTACGGTGTTTATACGTTTTAAAGCGACATTATCAATCGAATAAGTGCTAAGAAAGGGTTTAGAACGACTAAAAGTCATGAACATACACTTAGAAAAATTTAGAGGAAGATGATTAGCCAAGCACCAAAGTTGCATAGAATTAAGATCGTTTTGAAGTAGATCATATTGAACACGATCATTAAAAGATAGAATAAGTTTTACATCGTCAGCATACATCAGTATTCGAGAATGTAATAAAATAGACGGAAGGTCGTAGATAAAAAGGACCTTGAGGAACACCACAAGTTACAGAAACAGGTTTAGATATGGTAGATCTGAGTAGAACTTTCTGTGTTCTACTCTTTAAATAAGAAGAGATCCAGGAAAGTAAAGGAGAAGGAAAACCAATGCAACCCAGTTTAAAAAGTAAAAGATCATGATTCACTGAGTCAAATGCTTTACTGAAATCAGTGTAAATGACATCAGTTTGCATTTTCCTCTGGAATGCCTCATTAATAAGGCATGAAAATTCCAACATGTTGGTCGTAGTAGACCGACTCTTGATAAATCCATGTTGAAAGGGGGAGATGACAGATTTTCAGAGGTGTTGCAAATTTGCTGAGATAATTTTCTCAAAAAGCTTTGGGATAGCAGACAACTTTGCAATACCTCTATAATTAGATATATCAGATTTACCACCTTTTTTATGCAAGGGTATGATAAAAGATTCTTTCCAAAGAGATGGAAATACCCCGGTGGTAATTGAAAGACTAAAGAGTTTAGGTAAAGGATATAGTAAAGAAGTACAACATTCTCTCAATACACAACTTGGGATATTATCAGGTCCAGGGGAGTAGGAAACTTTGATGGACCTAATTGCGGATAATAGAGAGGATTCTGAGATCAGGGGAGAAAAAATAATAGTAGAAGAGGAAGTACTACTATAGGGATATGGAGAATTAGCTGTTAGAATGGGAGAATATGTGGATTGAAAAAATTTGGCAAATAGATCAGCAGCAGCTGAGTCATTACCTGCTTTTTCAGAGCCAAGGAAAAAAGAAGAAGGAAGACGTGTGGACTTACGTTTGTCATTAACAAATGAATAAAATAATTTAGGGTTATATGCAAATTGACTTTTACAGCGCACAATATAATCAGAAAAGCATTGAGTGTTAAGAAGGAAGAAACGGCTATTTTTAAAAAAAAAGTTTCAATAAGCTTATTCATTAAGGCCGTTGTTTCAATGTACATATAAAATCTATTTAACATATAATAACAACTTTTATATTAATTTCTATTCATTCTATGTCAAATTTTCGTTTCAATAGTTATCAAATACCTTATTTAGACATAGAAAAAACGGGCTTTAGAATAATAATCTTGAAGAAAACGATATTAGTTTTTTTATTTGCTTAAATAACTATTTTTTGTTTGTTGCTAGATTCACCACTTTGACCACTGTGCGATACAGTTATGATAGTATTCGCATTCAGTTGTGCCTTTATTCCTGTTGCAGTAGCTTTTTTATTTTGTCGTCAAAACGTCAGCGGCGTCGTCGTCCTGGTTGTCCTTTGTGTCCTTGTTGTCCTGCCTGTTTTCGTCTGGAGTTCGTTCCGGCGCAGCGTTCGCTTGGCTTAATTTTGGCTAGGGAAAAGTGCATAAAAAATTTGCGGCGAATTTGCAATTTGAGTTCGACTGTGAGCCAGCTCCCAGTCGCAGTTCCTTTTCTTCTGCTCGTCTGTCTCCTGTCTCCCGTCTCCAGTTCTGTCTCTATATGTGCTCGTGTCGCTGTCGCCATTATTGAGCCCAGAACATGAATTGGGCACGAGTCTGGTCTGGTCTTGTCTTGTCTTGTCTGGTCTGGAATGGTCTGTGGTCCTCGTACTCCCGTTTCTCGAGCGTCTTGACAGTCAGTCAGGCGGCTATTTAGGAAGTAATTTTCGCACTTTCATCGCAACTTCTTTTTGCTACTTTTGTGTGTTTCTGTCTGTCTGTCTGCGGTTGGTTTTGGGCACGTTATTCACGTTAGCCGTTATTTGAGCTGTCTCTACCCCACCTTTCAGCTCAAATGCTACTTGACAATCGCCTTTAATGCATATTTTAAAAAGCCAAATGCGCAAATTGAATGCGCCTCGCTCGACATTTCTGCGGTGTCCCGGCAGACGGGGCACGTGCGCTCCCAAGCTCCCCAACGCAAGCCATAAGATGTGGACAGAAGCCATGGACCCAAGATGGGGCACAAGACAGCGGAGAAGACTGAGAAACACAGGCAGCAGAACGACACGCAGGCATAATTTCTGCTGCTGCACTCAGGCTTAATGAATATTTCAACAGTCATACTCCAGTCCATACATAAATACATAATACACATGTTATTTTTATGTATGTATGTGTGCAGCATTAGTTAAATGTCATCCTAAATGGGCATTCAAATGTCACCGCTCTACCTTAAATTTACTTGTACTCTGTGTGTGCATCAAAGTGTTCAAACTGGTTTACGAATATGCAATATGTTGTATGAATTCCAAATAGGTCATGCACCAGCGACTCAACTTGCATTTGAAAGTGCCGCACTGCTATATCATAGTTAAGACTGCGAGCACACTGGGAGCGGAGAGCGGAGCGTACAGCGGAGCTTACAGACGAGCTGATAATTTCAGAACAAAAATGATAAATCAGCTCAGCTTGCAGTGCACTATGGTAAAAAAACTCGATATTTTGGCATAAACTCTAAATATAAAGATAGACACTTGAAATTTGGCATGTACTTTAGTTAAACTAATTTATAATTTTGGATTTTTTTATTTTTAATTTGGACCACGCCTTCACCTCCCCCGCCCCATACGACTATGCGAAAAAGCTAAAAAAAATTTATAAAAAATCTAAATATATAGCTAGAGGCTTGAAATTTGACACGAAGCTTAGTTATAATATTCCAAAATATATAATTTTCGTTGTTATTCAATTGGACCTTCTCTTCGTCCCCCCTTCCTCTCCGACAAAGCAAAAAAGTAAAAAAAAATTTTTAAGCTTAAATATAAAGCAATTTATTTTAAACTTTGCATGGTTGCTAATAAGACTAAAGTAGAATTTACAATTTTGTTTGTTTTTTAATTTGACAACGTTTTCACCTCGCTCCCCATATGAATCTAAGAAAAATACGAATTTTCAGCCAAAATTCACACCTACAACATGTCATTTTTCACGAAAAGGAACAAAATCGAACAAACGGGATTATTAACATCTGATTCTGGATGGTTTAGTTAATAACCTTTACTCAAAACTCTCGTACTAATTTGTGACGTTCTAATGTAAAGCTTAACGGAACAGGAACACATTTGTTAGTTTTTAGCTAAAAATACACATAAACAACACATTGGACAGTTGCACAATAAAACACAATTACTAAAAATCACTACTACTATCGTTTTTTAAATACCTTCATCAACTTTATCCATATTTAGCAATTTGTAATATGCTTCCGAAACAAACACAATTGGCTCTCAAAGTTGCAATTATTTTTCCCGCGCTTTTTCAGTTCATGTGGCAACGCTCAATCAGCTGACTTTGAGCGCGCATAAAACACTAAGGGTAGTCCCGAAAAATCTTTAAAAATCGTTTTTGGTTGCTTTGGACTTTTTAGATTTGGAAAATAAAAAAATTTTTAAGATACTGAACAAAATACAATTTGAGTTTATGCCAAAATATCGGACTTATTTACCATAGTGCAGTGTGCGCGCTTTCATACAAGCAGTGTGTTTGTTTTTTTCAAGTTGATAAGCTCCGCTGTACGCTCCGCTCTCCGCTCCCAGTGTGCTCGCAGCCTAAGACTTGGCGATAAGTAGCGAATTCTAATCCGATCAGTCTAACCACCGCACAGGGTAAGATTTTGCAATAGCAGTCGTAATTTTAAAGCCATCGACTTAAAATTTGGAATGAATGTTCGAGTACAACCCAAAGAAATTTTTTGACTAAAATTTTAAGTGGGCTTGGCATTTTACATAAAAAATTTATTTATAAAAAAAAAGTATCAGGTTAGTATTTTTTGCTTTAATTTTAGGCAACTAAGAAATATTTTTTTAAAATTAACAATGAAAAAATCATTTTTTTTTTTTCAAATTTATTATATGTTTGTTATATGCTCATGCTTTTGCCTTTAACTTCAAAATTATTGGCCTAACAAATTAAAAAATGGTTTTGTTTTTAAGATAATTAATTTATTGAAACAAAAATGCGGTTTTCGTACTTTTCACAATTTTTTAAATTATAAAAAAACAACTCAAGGTTGATAAAAGTACTGGGCGAACTTACTTTTTGCAAAGTTATTCAGAATCTGAACTTGAATCACAACTTTCTTCCCTATATTGATCATAAGATAACATTTTGAAGGTTTATACATAAGTTCCTTATAATATAATAACTAAACACTAGAGTACTAGCTACTGAGCCATCGTCTCGACAACTAATTATTTACAGGTTTATATTTTATTTCGTAGATTGCATTTCTTTAGGAAAAGTATTATTTTATTTATGTTATGTGTTGAGGGGTTGTTTATGAGGTTGGATGGTGGAGTTTGGTTGAAAAGGTCAGACCTGATTTTATTAAATTGAGAGCACTCGTCTACAATGTGTTTTATTGTTAGGTCTCCCCCGCATCCAGGGCAATTAGGCTTAGGCTGCAAACAGAGTGCGCGCTGAGACGAAGATGAAAACGAAGCGGAAGACGAAAAGCTACGCAGTACGATTTATATGAATTCGCTCGAATTCGTTCAGAGTGCATGCGAAGACAAAGACGAAGATGAAGACGAAACGCAAGCTAAAAGCATGAAACGGTGCAGTACCGAATTTGAAGATGAATCGCTTGCTGTTTAGCCGTTGTTGTTTTTGTTTTCTTAGCTTTGGTCCAATTTTTAATAATTAGTGGCTCAATATTTTTCAAAATGTAGTCGGATGTGCTGATTTTCATTCGGGTGTACGCCTCAAATCTGGTTTCATCCTGACGCAGCTTATTATACAAATGATAAAACTCGCCAAAATTTTTTCTTCCAAAATTAATGGGATGTATTTTTATTTTATTGCATTTTAATTTACATTTTAATTTAAAATACAAACTTTCTTGTAAAATCAGCTTATCATCTGATGACGAATCCATAGTGACTAACATGACAACACGCAACTAATTCGTCTTGCACTATGTACACCTATTAGCTTACTCGCAACGCAAGCAATTCGTCTTCCGCTTCGTCTTTGTCTTCATCTTCATCTCAGCGCGCACTCTTTTTGCAGCCTTATCCTCAACTTTGAGGATGTGTTTGTTCGTGAGATCCGTATGTCCTGTTCTGAGCCGGGTTATTACGCTGCAGGCGCTTTGATTGCATGACGCAGGGTATCTGAGTCGGGATTTGTGGGGTTTGGAGAGCTTGTACCAATGGTGGTAAGACTGCCAATCTTCCTTTTCGATGGCGTTGAGCACGTTCTCTATATTTCGCCGGATATCCAGTTGAAATCCAGGGATGACCGTGATTGTAGGTGATCGACCTGCTAATTTGGCGGCGTTGTCGGCAAGATCGTTTCCGTCTATATCCATATGCCCTGGGACCCAAAGCAGCTTTATTTTATCTGGTTTTGGATGCAGTGGTGTCGGATTTCGCACAGCAGACTGTCTTTGTTTTACAGATTTTCTACACCTTGTAGGGTGGATAGGCTGTCACTAAAGATGACATGCTTTCCTTTGTGCTCGAGTGCATGTTTGATGGCTTTTAGGATAGCTACTGCTTCCGCTGCAAAAACTGAGAAGTAGTGAGGATATGATTGTTCCGTGCCGGTCCACAACAGCAAAAGATGTAGACGAGTCGGATTTAGAGCCGTCGGTGTAAAGCCATCTCCAGTTTGTGTAATTTGCAGTTTTTTCTGCTAATCGATGTTTAATCACCGACTTTGGTGTCACGGATTTGGTGAATGAGTGCAGGGAAGTGTTGATGCCAGAGGACAGAAGACCCCATGGTGGAGAGGGGCAGACTTTATGGGCAAAATTTTGTTTCTGATTCAGAACGCTTTTCTGCGAACGATGTATGTTTTGGTTGATTTGGAGTACAGTTATTTTTTTCCCAACAAATTTACTACTTTTTGGCACCTATTTCAAACAAATAATAACAATTTTCAAGGCCACTTAGAAAGTACCTTTATATTGCTATATCCATTATTATATCAATTCTGATCCTAAAATAATTGTGGAAAAAAATGTCTCGTGCGACAGGCATTCAAATTAAATTAAAAAAAAAACGACTTAATATTTTTAAATTAAAGAAAAAACATGATCGACAAATATCGATGCATAACATTTTAAAATTAAATGCATACAAATATTTGTTCACGTTTTGCTGAAATCAGTGTTTGAACAGGTCGTCGTAAAAGTGACTTCTGTCTGTGTCGCGTGCAAATACATTGGTTTTTTGAAATTATCTTGAATTCGAACAATTGAGCAAAATCAACCTTAGCACTACTGTGCTAATCAAGAACTTTAAGTAAACCGTAACTGCAACCCTTACCGATAGATTATACCAAGACCATGAAAGTCTTCAAACCGAAATATCCGTGTAGAAACCGATTCATGCAAAACGATGATTTTCGGTTCGATGAAGCATTGAATTCAAGAACGCTATTAATTTGTAAGCACCGTTTTCAAACTAAATTGTATTTTCATTTATAGTTTCAATTTCAATAAAGATATCTTCATTTTCTAAATTAGAAATGTACATATTTTGAACAGTATAAAAACCAACCGAAATCAAAACGGAATTTTAAAGCCAAAACGTTAAAAACAAATAAGCAACCGTTACGAATCCGATATCCAAAAATGTTGCGTACCGGATAACCGCAAACCTAAATGCGAACATAACCCAAACCGTACGTAAAACTGATGTTCGTTTCGGTCTGACATTCTGCTTAGTACAGGTTTTATATAGGCTATTTAATTTCAATCTGGATTGCCATTAAAAACAAAAGTAAATTTAACCCAATCTTCCGCACTTGATCATGTAAAAGTCAACTCTAATTCGAAAGCTCACAAATAGATCAGACCACAAAAATCTCATGCAGTTCATAATTTTGGATATAAAAATTGGGTAGTTCGATCTGCATGGATGATACTTAGTATTGAAAGGTAAATCATTTACTTTTAATATGGCTTATACATTTTTCCGAAAAAGAAGTTAAAAACAGAAAGCAGAATTCATACTACAAAGCCATGATGAGTTGATTAAACTTGTTAGTTTTCAACGAGGAAAACTTATTGCACTACTTCTACATATAAAGCATTAAATAAATAGTTGGCAGCCAAGTGCAAATGTATTAAATATTTTCTCTTGGTTTCTATTTAATTTCCTTTTCGCCATCCTATAATTAAAATGCCGCCTTATACCTGATTATCACAGTCTCTTCTCACAACTGACCCAATCTGAACTCTTTCAACACCATCTCCCTAAAAGCATGAAGAACATGGCCCTCCCATTAGCCAGTATCATATGAGGCCCCTTCCCAGAGAACTGCCAGCCACAACTTAATCTCTGTGGCATAATGTGCCCCAATCTTCAATCCACAATGCCGTATAAGTCTTAGAGCACACTCAGAGCAGTCGCCCTCATCATTATTCTCATCCTTATGCTTTCCCGCTTCAACTTGTGTTGTTTGTTTCCCCACTCTGAAGTTCTTTTTCTTCTTTGAATTTGTTAATAAACTCCCAGGCAGACTAAATTCAACTTACGCACACATCTTAAGATCCAGGCAACTGAGACATAGACATAGAATGCGGGGATGTTGCCAGCCATTTCGCTTATAGTCGGCTCATTATGCCAGGTCTATATTCATATACATACCTATTCCTCCCCTTCTCCATTCTCTTTGCCTGATGTCCGTATGCGTGAGTGCGTTCGAGATGCTCGACGAGCCGCTCCGCCAGCTGCAGAGGATGACTGCTCCTTTTGACTTACCTTGTCGTAACATTTCATCTTTATTTTGGCATTATTCCCATGGCGCCGCTTATTGTTTTCCGTGAAAATGACAACGGCAATGGCAACAAATTAGAAGCGTTCCCAACGCTTGAAGCCTCTATCTCTAATTTAGGAGACCAACTTCTTAGGGATGTTTTGACTAACTGGCACTTCTCCTGCGTAAGTAACTGCCATTACCAAATTGACAAGTCCGGCTAAAGTGACCAACTCATCTTCTCAAAATATGACTGACGTTTAACTCATACCTACTAAAAATACTGAAGGTAATCATACAGATTCGAATCAATGAAATTAACTTGAATTTGAACTAACTTTTATTATTATAGAAATTATAAATTAATTTAAGCTTCTCATTGTAAACATTTTTGCATTATTTGTAGTCCATTGAGTTAATTAAAAGCATAAAACAGCTTTAAATAGGATAATAGATAATAATAATCATTTTTGGAACTTGAGAATCAGAAGTGGGCTTCGCCAAAAATTTGAAATAAACATAACCTGCTCCACACTCTTATAATCTCTAAAATCTAAGTTGATGCTGAGATGTTTCCCTCTCTCTTTTGCATACAATTCAGCAAATACAATATAGAATGCTTTCTTTTTAAAAAAACTCTTGGGATTATAATTAAAGTTTGAAACTATAGCTTCAGCTAATTGCATTGAAATGTTTCATATAACAAAACTCATCAAATTTGATGAATCGATGATTTTGAACAACTTTAATTTGGTGTCTATTCTGACGATATTGGTAATTATGAGAAATCTGCCTCATTTGCTATCTGTTTAAATTGTCACAGGCAGCAACAAAAAAATTAGCAAAGATTTGAATGTGTCCTTAAAATTTAAAATTTATAATATCCACAAATAAACACAATAATCAAGAATTATATTCTGAATTTTACAACATATTTGAAAATTGGATTGAAAATTCTAAGAATTGTCACGATCAATCGACAATTCAATGTTTTCATTTGCGATGCTCAAAATCCAAGTTTCATTGGATGCTAAATTTTGAATTGCATCTATAACCTTACATTACTAAGTTAAAAAATGTATTAACTCCTATTGTTCCTCAGACTGACATGTTTACCTAAAAAAAATTTTAAAAATATATTGCAAAATACCCATCTAAGTCGTATTCACGAATGGAATCCTATCAGCCTAGACAACAACCAGCCAAGTCGCAAACTTAACGAATCTCTGTGCTGATAGAGAATGGTGTGTGTCCCTGATAAAAAAAACTTATTCGTGGATAAAATTAAACTTGTATTGCATTTAAAGTGGCAGAAATATTTTTATTTCCATTATTAAATCAGAATTCAGCTAATGTATTTTAGAAAGTAATAAATATATAAATATTATAATAGAAATTTTCTCTTAAATTTATTAATAAATAAAATAACAAGTAAACTTACTTTTGTTAAAAAAAACATCAGTTTTCATTTCTGTTTCATAGAATTCATTTGATTTTATTCTGTTTACGCAACGTAGTCAAAAGATAAGTTTTAAATAAATTCATCGTATAACAGTTGATTAACAGTTTGATTTCTTCTTTTCGTGTATAAGTGTTTCATTAGTTACTTCGTTTACTTTACTTCCTTTTGGTATACTGGGTGGGTTGAAAAGTAACCTCCATGACCAGGAAAAAGCGCTGCTATCGCAAAAAAGTTTAAGGGATCTTCTAGTCCAATCATATTTAGGCATACAAAAAAAATTTCAGCGTGATGCAGTCATTTGTTTTTTTTTTTTGAGAGCGGATTTTCGGAAGGTCTAAAAAATACCAATACAAGTACCTCCTTCGCGGCGTCGATGATCTTCTCTCGCGAGCTGTTTTTTATTTTACGTGCCATCTTTTGAGGTTTGGGAACAGATAATAGTCTGCGGAAGCCAAATTAAGCGAATAAGGTGAGTGGGGAATCAAATGGAGCCCTAAAACGTTGATTTTCCGAAATGGCTCGCGTTTGTGTTTTTGCTCCGAAGTCAGCAAACTCGGCGCCCCTCCGTAGAATAATTTTTCCATATGAAAAATCTCTCCAAAAAAATGGCGTGTGCTCACGGTACTGATCCTTGTGGCATCTGCTAACTGGCACAACTTCGTTTTCCGGTCGACCAATAACATTTAATGTATTTTTTGACATTTTCCTGTGAAAGCTCATGGGATACGCTGCCGCTGAGGACTTCATCGCCAGTGGAGTTTTTGGTACCACGAAACTTTCAAAACCAATATTTTAAGGCCTGTCTCCAGCACCGCGAAAATTTTATTTTATTTTTCCATGTTTTCAATCGACACTAGCGAAATAATTGTCGACAATATATTCGTGAGCTGTGCATCAGCTGTTCTCTCAGTCCACACACGCTGTCGATAGCGCAATTATCGATATTTATTTGTGGATTTCGTTCAAGTTGCTGGATACTCAATGAACGAAATTATAAACGAAAAGTTTCGGCCACGGTTTTTTTTATATGAAGTTTGGCAGAAATTTTTATTCAAATATCAAATATAGCCTTTTGACCATTTCCAATGGGCACAGGGTATAAAAAATATGTGTCAAAGTGCTAATAATAAATATTTTTAAAAAAATTTCTCACGCAGGGAGTTGAACCTGCGAACCCCGAAGACGTCAAATTTGACGAGAACTTAGCCAAAATACACATCACTGCGGGCTGAAGTCCGAGCTAGTGACGAAAGCTGCACGAAGGGTGCGAAAGGCTACTAGCATATATACACAGGAAGAATGGAAAATTTGCTATGACTGTCCGATCGGGTCGAGTTAGATACTGATCGAAAGGTATGAACTTAACTTACAAAAGTGCATACAAAGACTTTTGAAAACTCACATGGTTCGTGAGATAAACAGGTGTAAGGGAGAGGGGAAAAATTTAATTGGTTGGAGCAAATGGAGCCGTTGGAGCCTTTTTTTAATTTTGTACTATTCTTATCAAAAATACGAGTCGAATGACACCTAAATCATCATAATCCGACCACTGGCTCAAAAGTTAATTAATTTTAAAATTTTTAGTGGCCTTCCAAAAATGACATAGAAAGTCAGTCTGTTTGTTTGTTTGTGGCATAGCAGCCCGAGTTTGAGAGTGCTGATAGATTTTGCGCTTTGCATTTTGGCATGTGTGTTAGTAGAAACAATAAAAACCGTTTGACAAAGTTGCACGCCAAAAAATATTGCAATTGACAAATTTCAAATGCCTTATTCAAAAATTTCTGAGATCTTATAAAAAAACTTCTTTACGAGTTAAAAGTCTAGTGATATCCAATTTTGAAACGAATACTGTTAAATTTTACACATGAATTATTAAAAAAAAGTTTTGTCACTGGCACTGCTCAAAAAAGTACTATTTATTAGGTATGAAAAATTTAGCGCAATGTGCCCAATGACATAATTTTTTTTTAATAATTCATGTATAAAATTTAATATTATTCTTCACAAAATTGGATATCAGAATTTTTGGGCATAAAAAAAATGTTTTCATCACTAGACGTTTACCTCGTAAAGCCGGGTATCCAGCACCGCGGAAAATAAAAATTTCGGTCAAACTTCATATAAATAAAAGTGTGGCCAAAACTTTTCGTTTACTTGAGTATCCAGCAACTTGAACGAAATCCACAAATAAATATCGATAATTGGCCTATCGACAGCGTGTGTGGACTGAGAGAACAGCTGATGCACAGGTCAGGAATATATTGTGGACAATTATTTCGCTAGTGTCGATTGAAAAAATGGAAAAAAAAAACTGTGCGCAAAACCAACAAAAATATATTTCGCCACCATCACCATCGTCAGAGTTTATTATTTTAATTTTTTTTACATTAGTTAAACTTTCAAAATTGGCGCTGTTTACAAGACGCAGCTGTTTTATTTATGTTCCACACACACGAAATAACTAGCAAATTCCTGACATAAACATTTCGCGGTGCTGGAAACAGTCCTTAAAGAGGTTTTTTTTTTATTAGATAAATAGTTTAACTTCTATAACCCGAACTTTTCTCTATCTCGAACTAAATCTCTAACTCGGACTAGATCACGTGGTAGTAGCGCTTACTGAGCAAATTACAGACAGACTTAAATTTGTAAAAAAT
Organism: Drosophila quinaria; assembly: GCA_035047525.1. Classification (NCBI taxonomy): domain Eukaryota; kingdom Metazoa; phylum Arthropoda; class Insecta; order Diptera; family Drosophilidae; genus Drosophila; species Drosophila quinaria. The sequence goes on from JAWNPO010000017.1 coordinate 57,614, forward strand.
TTAAGTGAAATTAAGCGAAAGCGATTCATACACTGCAAAAAATAATTCCATAGTCGAAGTCTCCATAATTCGAACTTTTTCTTTGGGAAATGGTGATTCGAGTTAGGGAATCTCGACTGTATTACGTTTTGTTTGATCTATTTGTTTTGGTGGGCGCCAGAATGTCGCTGAGCTCCATGTACACAGAAAAAAAGCCATTCTAAAATCAAGTTTAAAATACTTAATTTAAGCATTCATTTTTTAAGTATGTATTCAGGATTAATTTGTATAATTATGCCTGCAGCAGAATTAAAATGGGAAATTAAACCCAAATTACTTGATTGAAGCTAAGAAATTCTTAAAATGTCCCGTTGATCACCACATTTACTGAGCGCGAGAGGAAAATTCTCTCTCGGCCCCTCTCATTTCAACTGGTCCGGTGGCTCAGTGGTTAGAGTCGCCGACCTGTCACATAATTAGAACTTCCAATTTAAAAAAAAACATGAGTTCGATTCCCTTTGTCAATTGTAGTCAAACATATGTTAATAAGTTCTTCGGAATAACACGCAAAAATTTATAAAACCCGTCATTAAAGAAAAAAAATGTTAAAAAAAAAATATTTAAAAAAAGTTGAAAAAAAAATATGTTATAAAAAATGTTTTTAAAAAAAATTTTAAAATAGAAGAGAAGTTTAATTTGGGGTCAGTAAAAATAAAAGACATTTTAATTAATAAACATTTTTTAGCCTGAATCTTGGCCGTAGAGGAGGCATGCTGGGCGATGGCGATGCGGCTGTGCTCCCGGGCCAGTTCCTGGCAGTTTCGGTTCTGCCTGCGATTGCCGCACTCGCACTGCCCCTCGACGAGCTCCTTGCAAGGCGTCTCCGGGCAGTCCCCGTCGTGGCAGGGAGCTAGTATTTTTTAAGATTTTTTGAAAATTGCTTAAAAGGTACTTATTGTCCTCAGGGCGAGGACCCTGAAAACGTAGCTGAATTTTTCTTGCATACTTCAGGGGTAATTTTTGCAGTAAAAACACACAAAATTTTAAAGCGTCGGTGAAAAACTGACACTCACCGATGGAAATATAACACGTTCTATTCCATCGGTGAGCTATAATGAGCGATACGGACACGAAAAAATCGCTTTTTGACAAAAACTGTCGTTAAAATATTGTTTTAATATTAAATGTTATTTTCGTGGCTGTCATCGATAAAAACAAAGGACTAATTATCGGCTGTCGAAGACATTGAAGCTCTTCGTTTATGTATGTCGTCATTGTGCAGAAAGTGTTTAAATAAGGTATGTTTTAACTATAAATATATGAATAAGTGTTTATTATCATTGTATTTGTAACATAATAGAAGTAAATTAAAAGTAAGTAAATTACACATGTGGGTTACTCCGCTGCCAAGGGCCACTTTAAGTCACATTAAGACACACTCTTCTTTTTTTCAATGTTTATTTGTATGCTTTAAGCTTAACATAATTTATTTTCTTCATAATAGTTCATCGTTTCACAATTCAATTGGTTATATTCGACTTAACAACTTTCGTCAAATAATACACGGCGAGCTTAAGTCTTCACTCCTTAAGCGTAGTACGCTCTAGCTGAAAACATTTTGGACGCTCGAAATGTTCGATGTTTTGAGGTCGGGCCTTACAGAATTCAGTGTGACAGCATAATACTTAAAAATCACTAAAAAGTTGAGAGATTGTTGGTCCTTTGCTGCTGTGGTCACACTGTTACGTCAGCTGTTCACAACAAACAAGTGAATACAATTTCATAACCAAAGTGACAAAATGGACCAATGACTTGATCAGTGAAGTAGCAGCGACCAATCCCATAATTTTTGGATTAACTGCCTATGCTCTGTTGTTAGAGGCGGAAGAGGCGGTTTGTTAGGCGCCTCTGCAATACTCTCCCATGCACTTTTGATAAAAGTCGCATCAAAATGCTTTTTATCGGTTAAATCCCATATGACTGGCCTCTCTCTCACCTCTTCAATTAGTCTTATTCGTTCTTCATTTTCGAAGACATCAACTCGGCTCCTATTTTGCTGCTTATTTTTTCTCGCCATTGTTGTTCATAGATTTCGACTAGTCAAAACAACGATTCAATCGATGTTTTGAAAGGTCAAAATAAAGCTGCCATCTGTTGACCAAACAGTGTTGTAAAACGCCAGAAAATATTCTGAGCTGCCCATATTTAGGTACAGCGTACATACGTACCAGAGAGCTGCAACGAGTAGATTCGTGCTGGATTGGTCGCCGTTGCCAAAAATTAAATCAAATCAAGTCACGGTAGCCAAAACGACTTGGTACTCGTTGTGAATCGTTGACTCAAATTGACTCGAAAAATTATCAAAAATCATCACGACTGATTCGATCATGATTCGAATCATGGAATCATGATCGAATCAGTCGTTTAAACAGGCGGGAGGCGTGGCGCACAAGCAGCAAACTTTTTAAAGTTGACCTAACTGTATCGATCTACAAAAAGTTTTTTTTTTTTTTTTTTTTTGAAGTTTTGGCCTTGCAAAAATATTTTCGGCTAGAGCGCACTATGCTTTATCAGTTGAGTTTCCACTGACTCTTATGCTGCCAACTCGATGACAATCTACTCGATATTCACTCGTTAGCAGCCAACCTCATTCACTTCTCGATAGTTTCTTAATTCTATTCTTACTGATATTTCTAGAATCCTACACATAAGCAATAAGACACCAAACTTGTTTTAATTATTGGTATGTTCTTTAGAAACAACTTGTAGAAAGACGTTCCATCATTGATACTAATCAAGGAAACGCAGAAGAATATGGTTCATCCCAGGTCAGAGTTTCCAATTACCACCACCTAGGATAATATTAAGCATAGCTCTTTTTAAGTTTTATTATTTATGAAGTGCCGAGTATTAAACAATTATTTAGAAAAAACAATTTTTAATATTTTATTGCATTTTTTGTCGGCAATTCGGCACAGGCCAAGGCGATTCAGGGCAAACATTTTCGCGTCGCTTGCTGCTGCGATGATTATCGTAGCGCTGTTGCTTCTGCGGTTTCTTGCGATCATAGCGATCCTCATGGCGCTCAACTCGATCCTCGCGGTAATCGTTCCGACGCTGCTGTCGACTGCTGTTAGTGCCATGAGCCTTTAGCAGCCTTGGATGCTGTTGATTCTATTGATGATTGACTGTCTCACTGTGGGACTCTCTGGCAGTGCTGTTATTGTTTCTACTGTTGGATGCCTCCTGGCTCAGACTGAGCTTGGCCAAGTTGTTAGATGTGCTGAAGTTAAAGTGGCTGGGATTATACAGATTGGGATAAGCACGTGATCCGCTCGCTCCTTCTCCTCCTTACTCCGCAAAACTGTTGTTGCTGTTGTTACCAGGGGCGAAGGCGGATGCGGCTGCAGGGGTGGGGGACAGCCCAAAGGCACCGCCGCCAGCTCTGCTGCTGCTGCTAATAGTCGGCCATGTTTCTGATTAGTTGAATTCAGCGTGTCTCTCTTCTTTTTTCGCCGCACTCTTCTAATGCCGCTGGTGCCCACGCTGGCGAAAAGTTGATCCGACTGTGTGTGTGTGGGTTTCTGCAAGAGAACACAAAGTGGAATGTTTAGCAAGCCTAAGGCAACGTTAAGCATTCGATTTCACAACTAATTGTAACATTTACTCGAATCTCCGCTCGAAAAAAAAACAACGGAACAACAACACACTGCAAAACAACGAAAGACGACTGTTGTGCACTGTTACTAGAGGACTGCATGAATTCACTCAGAATTTGACTTAAAATGAATTAATTTGAACGATGTCGAATTAAGTGGGTGCAAGGCACACTTTGAATTGAATTCGTTTGAGTGTGAGTGACATTGAGTTAAAAAATTACAGTTCCTTATCGAAATGAGTGCGAATGAAGGATTGTGCTATGTGAAAATAATGAATTTGTAATGGCCGAATTAAATCGAATAATTAGTAATTTTAATTGACAAATGACTGCATTTTTTCACTTTGTTGCAGGGTCGGTCTCAAAGGAATAATAACTTTGATTGTCTGGTTGGTTGATTAAACAGAAAAGTATTTTTCCTTCATTGCACAAAACAATCTGTATATAAATATCTTATAAAACCTCTTTACGAGGTAAAAGCCTAGTGACGAAAAAATTTTTATGCTCCAAAAATTTCTGAAATCCAATTTTGTGACGAATAATATAAAGTTTTACATATAAATTATTTTAAAGAAATTTTTGGCTCTCGGCACATTGCGCTAAAATGTCTCAACTCCTATACCAAATAAAACTCAATGTTTTGCTCAGTGCCGTCTGCAAACATTTTTGTTTAAATAATTTATATGAAAAAATTTATATTATTCGTGACAAAATTAGATTTCAGAAATTTAGGAACTTAATTTTAGCGGTTTTTCCTTTGGAATTCTCAGAATTGAAAAGTTAGAATCTTGCAGTCGTGACTCTTAGAGGCTCATGCTAATTTTTAAATTAAATTAATGTATAGATATTTTCTACTGATTAATCACTCACCATTACTCTGCTAGTCGCGTGAGGGAATGCAGCCTTTGGAGTGCCTCCAGCGGCAGCTGTTGCATCTTGTTGTCGGATATGTCCAGCGTCATTAGCGAATACGTCATGGTGCTACGGAGGGAGAATGGTTATTAGAGACAAATAAATATACATATGTATTTACATACAATACAAATAGGTGCATATTTAGTTATAAAGGTAATAGTTTCACTGAGCTTTTATAAATGAGCTTTGGGCCCCCCGGTAACAGCCACGCCCCTTTGGTTATTGGGGTGCTGCCTGCCTTTTGACATATCCTACACACAAGTCAGAAAACAAATATTTAAACTTAATTAACGCACCGCAGACCCAACGACGAGTCGTGTGACCTGTCCCCACCCCCCGCTGCACTTCATTAATACTTAGTTACACACATTCACGCAATACAACAAACAAACACACACACACATATATGTATATACATATATATATGGTGAAGAAAGCGAGAAGAAGAGCGACCTCAATTATGAAAACCACGAGGTTTAACAAACAAGCTTCAGTGGCCTCTGCTCAAAGCGACGCTGCTTTAGCTTGTGAGTCCCTGCACTTAACAAATACAGAAGGTCTACTTAGTTTTCAAAGGTAGCAAGTGCGTAGCAGTATATAAATTGTATATGGGCATTTCCAGAAAAAGGTCCATCTCGCCCAAAAAACGTAATATACATATATCAAAAACTCACATCTCGTGAAATTTTCTTCCAAAAATGTATTCAAGCCATTGCAAATTACTAATAAAACTTGTAAAATAAACAAAATTATAGTAACATATCAAACTTATTTCTAAAATGGAAAACTACATTATTTTATTATGGTTTAAGAGTATTTTCTTTCAAATTACTCGCCACGTTTCGCAGACTTTCGCATTTGTCGATATGAAGTCAAACATGACGACAAGTCTTCTGCCTGTCTTTTGTAATAAAAATAGTGTTGAGAAAATGCATTAGGCACAAAAGAAAAGAAAACATTTTTAAAAATGGAAACTTTTGCCAGTTTTTCTTTTATTTAATTTGCGATTGCGTTCTTGATCGTGGAAATACCCATATACGGTGGCTCACAGCTTAAAGTATGCACCCTTATTTTTGCTTTAACTGCTATGTAAGTCAAGTTATCACAGTATAATTATGTTGATGCAAAAAAATTCTTGGAAAAATTCTAAAAGTAACTGCTAAAGAAAATTTTCAAAAATATTTTTGCTAGTATTTTTTATAATTCTGTCTGTCTGTCCGTCCTTCCATCTGTTTGAACGTGTCGATCTCATAGACTATAATATCTAGAGTCTTCAAATTTGGTATGTAGGTAGGTGGATACCGGACGCAGGTCAAGTTAGTTTTTAAATTTGGACCGGACCACTATATCATATAGCTGTTATAGGAACCATCAGTCCAAAAATCATGTTTTAGTATGACTAACTATTTTACTGTTTTTGAAATATCTTAACCAAACTGACACAATATGCATACGAGATGGTCCCATACATCCTGACCAAATTTAGTTAAAATCGGTCCACTTTATCGGAAGCAAATTCGAGCCGCGTTAAATATTTATGTTTTATATGCTTAAATTTATATAACCAATTCAATTATAACCAATATTACTTGTTACACTTGTTATTTTTCAAGTTGTGGTATGGAAAAAATTCTTGCTTCTGCAGGTTACGGTTCCGACTTTGGTATTGTTTTATACATTCTGATCTTATTTGGTGAATTTCGGATAGTGAAATAATATTTTAAATTTTATTGTTCTGATCTTATTTGGATAGTTAAATAATAATATTTAAAATTTAATTGTTGTAAGAGAATTATTTGAACTCTTTTGTGTCCTAATAAAAAGTTTTCTTATTCTAAAACATTTCAAATCACGGATTTATACCGAAACAAATATGTTTCAGTTACGGTTTCGGTTATGTTCGCGTTTGTGTTTTCGGTTACGCAAAATCTTTGAGTAAAAGTTTCGTAACGGTGAACCGGTTTTTGTATGTTACGGTTTTAAAATACCGGTATTGTTTCGGGTGCCAAAAAAAATTTTTTTTTTAAAAATTGAATTATATTAATAATATATAAATAATAAAAATGGCATTACTTTCCTACTGTTTTACTCACACATTTATTTTACATATTCATCAGTTTTATGTAGCTTAGTTACATTTTTATAATTTTAATTTTTCATTTAACAAATTTATTTTATGTGCGATTATTCAGTGCTATGAAAATTCGATCATGAATATCACAAATAAAAAATCAAAATTAAACATATGAAAATTAAAATCAAAATTGAACTTGAAAAATAATTTCTTTTTGATGTATGAAAAACTGAAATTAACCCTTATAAATCAAACGGTAAGAATTTTAATCCCTGTTTCAAGTTCTTTTTTGCAAAGGTCGGGAGAATAGGAAGAATGGGGCAGCAGTTCATATAGCAATTCGACCAATTTTTCCTTGGTTATCCTGAGTTAGCAAACGCGGCACTCATCTCGCCGATAGCTTTCTCATGCCCAACGTTTTGTGCAGGATATAGCCCACACGGTTTTTTGAGATTCCTACTGTCTTAGCTATCTCTCGTACCTTTAATCGGCGGTCTGCTAACACGAGATCATGGCATTTTTTAACGTTTTTGTCGGTAATAGCGGTTTTTGGGCACGTGGGCGGTCGTCAACAAAGGAGAAGAGTCACTGTATACAGCATTCAAACGCTCTTTGAATTCGTTGCGAGATTTCCCTTCCAAAAACAAAAATCGAATCACCGATCGATTTTGATGTACGTAATACGTGATATTTGCAACACCCCGGATTGGCCTTTGTCTGTTCCCCGGCTGAACCTTATATATTGAATAAGTACAGAGTCCCTAACAGTCGGATTCGCTCGACTGCAGCTTTTCCCACTAGTTATTCATGTTGTTGTTGTTAGTGTTGCTTTTGTTGCCGCTGCTCAAGCGACAAAGAATCAAACGCAAACCGAATTTTTGTGGCTCCTTTAGCGCTCTCTTGCTGACTTCTCTCGTCTCCCATTTCCCTACTTCCCTACCCACTTTCTACTTATACTCTACCACACGGCTCTGTTTTCGGTTTGCGTTTTGGTTGCCATTTGCCTTTTGTTGTTATTTTCTTGCGGTTGCCCGTTTAATGTCTGTGTGAATGTGTGTATGTGTGCTTGTGGGTGTATGAGTGAGTTAGTGCGTTTGTCATCAAAAGGCTCCATGTAAATATGTTGTGTACTCAAGTCCGCGCTAGTGACGAAAACAGCACGAAGGGTATGTAACACTTCGTTCAATAATGTGTGTGACAAATTAATTAAAACACTTTTTTTTGCCTAAATTCGTTTTTATTCATCAAAATAGTCACCTTTTAGGGAGATACAATTATTCCAACGCTTTTCCAATCTTTCGATACCGCCTTTGCGAAACGATTTTTCTTTGCCTTCAAAATAGGCGTTAATTTCGGCGATTACTTCATCATTTGAGCGAAATCTCTTACCACGGAGCATCTTTTTGAGGTCTGCGAAGAGCCAGTAGTCGCTGGGGGCCAAATCTGGAGAATACGGTGGATGAGGAAGCAATTCGAAGCCCAATTCGTTCAATTTTGCCATCGTTTTCATTGATTTGTGACACTGTGCATTATTTTGGTGGAACAACACTTTTTTCTTCGCCATATGAGGCCGTTTCTTTGCGATTTCGTCTTTCAAACGCTTCAATAACGCTATATAATAGTCGCTGTTGATGGTCTGCCCCTTCTGGAGATAGTCGATGAATATTATTCCATTCGCATCCCAAAATACAGACGCCATAACCTTGCCAGCCAACCGCTGCGTCTTTGGTCGCTTTGGGCGGCTTTCACCGGCTGCATGCCACTCAGCAGACTGCCGATTTGACTCTGGAGTAAAATGGTAGATCCATGTTTCATCCATTGTGATGTACCGACGCAAAAACTCCAACTTATTGCGCGTAAACATGTCCAAATAGCTCTTTGATTCATCGATTCGTTGTTGTTTTTGCTCCGGTGTGAGCAAACGCGGCACCCATTTGGAAAACACCTTTTTCATACCCAAATCTTCGTGTATTATGGAGTGTACACTGCCTGCTGGTGTCTTTAGAATGTCAGCAATCTCCCTCACTTTCACTTTACGGTCGGACATAATGATTTTCAGCGTTTTTTCAACGTTTTCCGGAATAACAGCGTCATTTGGCTTTCCAGTAGATGAAATGTCATCGGTGTCTGTACGACCACGTTTGAATTCGGCATACCAATAACAAATGCTTCTTTTTGATGGAGCAGAGTCCGAATAATGTTTTTCAAGCCATTCCTGGCATTGACCAGTATTTTTTTTCATTAAAAAACAATGATAAATCAGCACACGGAATTGCTTTGAATTCATTTTTTTTTAAACTCAAAAGTAGCGTCACTTAAAGCACTGTAGCTTGTAAACAAATGGTCGGATTAACATATGATTTTGACAGTAAGCCTAAAAAGGTTGCCACTTTCGAAAAAAATATTGATTTAGTACTAGTGCCGTCATATATCCCTTCAGACTTGAAATTCCTTTTCCTTCTCGTTGTTGTAATATTTTGACACTTTGTTGTTATTTTTCTAATAATTCTGCCAGCGTCGACCGGCCGCTGCTCGAGCGACGCAAGCAGAATTACTTTTCGTCTGTTTCTGTTCGATTCTCTTGTTTCGTTGCGTGCCGACGTCCAAAGAAATGCACGTCGTGCGTGCGCTGCTTAAGCGACGCAGGCAGAGGCTGTTTCTGCTCGTTTCTTTTTGTTTCTTTCTCTCTCTATCATACAAGTTTTCGGCCGACTTTGACGTCGCCAAAAATTGTGCGACGGAGGCAGAGGTTGCTTTTTTGTTTCCGTCTCTGTCAAGCAAATGTCAAACATTGCCGCAGGCAGCGGGATTGATGCAACAAAACGAAGCAAGCGCACGTGTCAAAAGAAATAAAGTGACATTGTCATTTTTATTGCTGCGCTGACGTCTGCTGCTACTGTTTAATAAATTGTAAGGGTTTTATTATTTAATTTTTTTATTTTGTGTATAGAAAACTAACGCATTGATTTTAATTTAGATCATGAACTGAACTTTGAAGAATGCGAGGAGCTTCCTCTGGAATTTAATCTTCTGAAGGCGGTGGCCATTGACCATTTAGTGGGAGCTGTTTTTTTTTGCAAGTTTAAAAAAAAAAATGTAAAATAAAATATTGACTAAAAAAAACATATTAAAAATAAAAAATTAAAAAGATAATTTTTTCAATTTTTATTCATTCTTTTTAATTGTTGAGGAATCCTTAAGGAATTTTATTAAAAAAACGTTAGGGAATCATTGAGGAATTTTCAGCAAAATTCCTGGTCGATTCCCTAGAGAAAATGGATTAAGAATCGTTAGGGAATCATTGGGGAATTCTCGGCAGAGTTCCCTAAGGTTTCCCTAACGGGAAACGTAAGGGAATCACTATGGAGTGTTCCCTCTTCCTCAATTGTAGGACATCACAATGTTAAATTCCCTAAGGATTTTCATACAAAATCCCTAAGGATTCCTTAGGCATAGGGAAACATTCCCTAATGATTCCTTTGACATTCCTTTGTGAATGTGACTGAAGAGATGTGTCAGTCACATACATTATAGAACGAAGTGTTATATCTGTGAATACATAAATCTTATAAAAAAAACCTCTTTACGAGGTAAAAGTCTAGTGACGAAAACAGTTATATGCCCCAAAATTTCTGATATCCAATTTTGTGACGAATAATATTAAGTTTGACAAAAAAATTATTTTAAAAAAAATTTTGGCACTCGGCACATTGCGCCAAAATGTCTGAATTCTTCATACCAAATAAAACTCAATGTTTTGCGCAGTGCCGAATGCAAAAATTTTTTTTAAAATAATTTTTATGTCAAACTTAATATTATTCGTCACAAAATTGGATATCAGAAATTTTGGGGCATATAACTGTTTTCGTCACTAGACTTTTACCTCGTAAAGAGGTTTTTTTTATAAGATATCAGAAATTTTTGAATAAGATATCAGAAATTTTGAAATTTCATTCTATCAACTTTAATTATTTTTTGTACAAGCTAAAACAAACTGTCTGCCAACACTGGTTCCCTTAAAACACACATGCCAAGCGCAAAAGCTAGTAGCACTCTCAAACTCTGGCTGCTATGACACTTTGCTGCTGCTGTATGCATGCTACTGCATATGTACATGCAGAAGTGTAAAGGTAAAAGGTATATTCAGTTAACAGGTAATATCTTGCCCAAACGAAATTTGACGGCTATGTGTTATAGTCAAAAATGCAAAATTGAATTGCTACAACAAATAACATACAGTCGAACTTCCCTAACTCGAATCACCATTATCCAAAGAAAAGGTTCGAGTTAGGGAAATATTCGAGTTATAGAGTTCTTTTTCCTAAGATTATTAATTTTACTGCCACTCATTTAATTCGAGTTACAGAGAAATTCGAGTTAGATAAATTCGAGTTAGATAAATTCGAGTTAGGAAAGTTCAACTGTATTTAAAACTTATTTGAAACGTAGATTTTTCTTAAATCGCCGAAATGTGGGGAAAAAAAACCTTATTTCACCTGAAGCTTTTTACCTGTGTTTTAAGCAAAAAAGTTTACAGCTAGGCTTAAAGCCCTTCAAAATACATTTCCAACGATATATAGATCACATCTGTAGCTTCTATTGTTTGGATGCTGTGGCTTTTGGCGATTTACATGTACATTAACATACTGCATATGTACATGCAGTAGTGTAAAGGTAAAAGGTATATTCAGTTAATAAGTAATATCTTCCAAACCCATCGGTAAAATTTTGTGTCATATATCAAAAGACGGGAAATTTTACAAGCTCAAACATATTGCAAATTAAAAAAAATCGTAGGCAGCGTTTTCTCAAAAACCGCCAAAATCTGGGACAAAATATCTTATTTCACCTGTTGATTTTTACCTATGCACTTTAGAAAAAAGTTTGAAGGTTTGCCTAAAAGCCCTTCAAAATACCTTTCCAACGATACATAGATCACGTCTGTAGCTCATATCGTTTGGATGCTATAGGGATTAATTAATTAATTAATTAATTAATTACTTACTTAACTTACAAATGTGCTTACTAAGACTTTTTGAACCTCACCTGGTTCGTGAGATAAACAGGTGTTAGTGGGAGGGGAAAAATTTAAATTATTGGAGCAAATTGGGCCGTTGGAGCCTTTTTGATTTTTTTACTATTCTAATCAAAAATACGCGTCGAATGACACCTCGATCATCAAAATCTGACCTCTGGTTCAAAAGATAATTAATTTTAAAATTTTTAGTGGCCTATCGAAAATGAGATGAAAAGTCAGTCCTCTTGTTTGTTTGTCTGTTTCTTTGTATCAAATCGTTGATTTAGCTTAAAAGTTTGAATGAGGACTTGTTCCGGCTCAAAAATCTAGAAACGTTTGTTCTACGACTTTTCGAAAAATAGCTAGTTTTGCGGGAAATCGCTAAAAACCGCTACGGATGTGATCTTTATATCGTTTAAAAGGTATTTCGAAGGGCTTTCAAGCTACCTTCAAAGTTTTTATTTTAAGTAAAAAGGTGAAAATCTACAGGTGAAATAAGGTATTTTGCCCCACATTTTGGCGGTTTTTGAGAAAACGCCAATAACGATTTTTTTTAATTTTCAATATGTTGTAGCTTGTAAAATTTCTTGTTTTTTGATATATCAAACATAAATTTTTGTTTGGTTTTTGATTGGTTTGGAAGATATAACCCATATACTGAATATATATACATTTTTCTTTGAATTGGAATAGGACTGTTGACGCAGATCGCGTTAATTTCTTAATTTGAATTTTGTTGTTGTTAAGTTAGTTGAAATATAGATGTAAATTCCTGAAGTTTAGTGTAAGTTAGATTTAGGGCGAAGCGGGAGCGCAATAAAGCTCTCTTTTCGTTGCATTTGTCGAATTTGCCCCGTTTCGCCACTCTAGCTTAAGATAGGATAGAGAGAAAATTGGAAAGAATAAATAAGTTAGTTGTCGTATACCTTTGAACCATCACGCATCGTCATTTGTCTCGCTTTCAAGTTGGCCAATTAACTTATTAAACATTAATTTAAACGCGTCTCACTTTTTCGTTTTCACAAAAACTCTTGTGAATTTTCATGGCGCCCGAGCAGGGACAAGTTTAAATTTTTTTTAATAGTGAACTTTGGTGCAAAAGACAGTGATAAGTGACACACAGTGATTCAAACACACACATATAAAAGTGGTTAAATTAAAATCATTTTTTATAAATAAAACAAAACAACAACACTAACAAACAAGTGTACAAACAATTGGCCCGCGACGGTTTAATAAATTAAAATCAAACAACAACATAAACAATCGCGCCGGTCGTGTTATGCCAAACCGCCAACAGAAGCCTTGTGATTGCTTAAATTGCAAAAGGAAAGTGGCTGCTGGACTTATGAGCCCAAACTACATCCCACAGGTATTGTGCTAAAAATTGAAAGGTCAAAGAATAACAAGTATATTTATCTTGGATTCGGTGCTGTCAGTTGAGCACGACCCTTTCAATTCTTGGCACTGTAATACAAATAGTAGAGCTTGGCATAATTACTAACAAATTGCATGGCTATTGGCTAACATTTAATAATATATTAATACCAGCTTGGATGCAAAACTGTTTATTAGAAATTCGCTATTCTTTCGCCCTTTCCCCTCTCGCAACACATACATACATACATATATATGCGCAAGCTACTGCAGTTTGTGCATCTCTTCGTTTTCGCTTTCGCTCAACGGCTCACATACATACATACATATATGTACAGTCGTCGGCATAACTATTTTGACAAAAATAATGCACAACATATTCTGTTGTAACTTTTTATTTGTTTAAAGAAGAAACTTTATTTGTTTGTGGTAGATAGGTATAGTATTAAGCTATTAACAATATGTACAAAAAGTAAGATATGTGTATTAATTATAAAATAAAAATGGATTATTCACAAATAAACGGTGGCGTAAGTATTTTGACATTTTATAAAATGTAAAAAAAAAAAATATAATCAAATATTTCAAAGGACTGTTTATAATGATTTAATAAAATATATATCCGCCCCTTGCATCTATCACTTTTCGCAGACGTCCAGGCACAGACTTCACCAAGTTTTGGATATAAGATAATGGAATGTCTCTTCAGAGTGCTTTTACCTCCGATATTGTATCTTCGCGGTTTCTTGTCAAATTTGGACTCCGCATTCTTTTAATATATGCCCAGAGATTCTCGATAATGTTTAAATCTGGGCTCTGCGGCGGCCAGTCCAAAGTATTAGCCCCAACATCCTTCAAAAATTGGGTAATAACTTTAGCTTTATGACACGGGGCGTTGTCTTGCTGGAATATAAAGTGGTCCCCAATCAATTTGTCTCCAGAAGGGAATGCGTGTTCGTTTAACACATTCAAATATTTGCCTTTTTCCATGACTCCATCAACAGGAACTAAGTCTCCCTTGCCATTGTAGGCGACGCATCCCCAAAACATTACGGAGCCACCTCCATGGCTTGCTCGTTCACATGTGGGTGTCACTTTTTTGGCAAACTCAAGAAGCTTCAACTTATTCCGGCAAGTTATTTGCGGTATTTCTCTGGAAATATACGTTCCAAATTCAGCTTCCTTAAGACGTCTACGAATTGTCCGTTCACTGACATCAACATTTGCTGCTTCTTTAAGTTCTTTGGCAACCGATCGAGGAGTTTTCAAGACGTCCTGCTTAAACTGCCGTATAATATATTTGTCTGCCTTGGCAGTTGTCTTACGTGGTCTGCCACTACGTGCAGCGTTTTTTGTCGTGTGGGTTCTTTTATATTTGTTTATTTGATAATAGATTGTTTGACGTGAAATATTGTATAATTCACTGATATTTTGTACTGAAATACCGGAGTTATACTTCACAATAATCTCATTTTTAATAGATTCAGTCAATTCCTTTGTTTTACCCATATTAAACAAATTTTTGAAAGAAAAAAAAGCTTATCAGCAATAAGAATCTCTTAACTAAGATAAGCCGTAATAATGGTGTGATTTTCAATCAACAGCAGATAAATGTAAACTAAATGCAAGGTGTGACAAAATACTTTTGTCCGGCCAAGCTCAGCATACGAATGAGAATAATAAGCATATTAAGAAAAATGAGAATGCAACTAGGAATATAATTTACAATTTACTTTTTGCAATCATATACTTAACGGTAAATCAGATAAGAGAGCCGATACATGTAACAATTCGACAAAATACAACCCTAAACGTTGCGCATCGTTTTGTCAAAATAGTTATGCCGACGACTGTATATGCGCTAGCAACTGCAGTCGGTGCATCTCTTTTCGTTCTCGCTTTCGGTCAACGGCACCTTGCTGTTGCTAACGCTTAGGAATTGGCGCGCGCCTGTGCAGCTGTTTACGAAGTGACGCGCGCTCCTCTACAATTGGTGAGGCATATTTGTTTTTTGAAATCGTTTGCCACTTATTGTTTTTTGCAGTACAAATACTGTATTGATTTAGTGTGAGCTTTAAATATACTCATACTAGCTCCCCTACACGTGGTTGAGCATATTAGTTTCCAGAAAAGGACAAAATTGTCTTTTTTTTTAATTTTATTTTTTTTAAAAATAAAATATTTTATTTTTGCTAAATATGGGAACTGAAGATAAAAAGAAAATAATGGCGACTCTCGAGGATTTAAAAACAAGGCTCAAGGGTCCAACAAAAACCATTCAGAGAATTAAACATCAACTGGATATAGGAAGCGTGGCGCTTCAATTAACAGAACTGGAGTGCAGATTAGAATCCCTTAATAATCATATAGAAAAGGCAAATCATCTACAGGCAAAAATTGATGAACTTGATGTCGAAGATGATGATGATGGAGAATTAGAAGAACTATGCATTTTGACAAAGTCTGGACTTTTATCGTTAATTAATGCCCTCAAAGCGGAAAGTAGTCATAATGCGACGGTAGTATCTGCATCTGCTACTGGACAATCGCGCTCTCATCTTCCGAAATTATCGTTGCCAAAGTTTAGTGGAAAATATTCGGAGTATAAAAACTTTATCAGCCTTTTCGATACTTTGGTTCATAACGATGATTCGATTCCAACAATAGAAAAGTTTACTCACTTGATCTCTTGTCTCTCAGGTGAAGCTCTAGGGACTGTCAGAGCATTTCAAATCACCGAAGACAATTACAAAAAAGCAAAGGCTAGCTTAAAAAATGTTTATGACAACGACTGCCTTATATTCAAGGATCATATTTCAGCGTTGTTTGGTTTGCCAAAAATTTCATCTCCTTCAGCATCAGCATTAAGAAATCTAATCGACACAGTGTCGGCTATATACGGATCATTGTTGTCGATTGGCGACGACAAAAAGATTTCGAATGCTATGCTAATTCATCTCGTTATGAACAAAGTTGATCCAGTGACCAAAAGAAAATGGGAAGAACAGCTTGAATATGACAAGCTCTCTTTGTGGAAAGATTGTGAGACGGTTTTAAATCGCAGATACCAGCATATGTCCGCTGAAGAGTCTGCTAAACCGACACCAGAAGCGAAGCCAAGTCAAACTAAACACAATCGTACCTCGTTTTCATGTGCGATCGCTCAAGCCCCAAATCCAGTAAAGAAATGTGTTTACTGCAATTCAGAAGGACATTCAATTGGGAATTGTTCTGCGTTCTCTTCATTGTCAGTGACACAGAGGTTTGATTTCGCAAAGTCGGCTCCCTTATGTATAAACTGTCTACAAAGGGGTCATACTGTTGCAAGATGCAAGGCAGCAAAGTGTCGAGTTTGTAGCCGTTCCCATCATACGCTCCTCCACAGATATGCAGCCGTAGGTGACAGTTTAGCGTTACCACCACCACCACAAGCTTCCAATTCAAATAATCCTTCCACAACACATGCTATGCATGTGACGGCATTAGAGAAGGTGATTTTGGCTACGTCCGTCGTTAGTGTTCGAACTAAAAGCGGTGAGCACATCTTAGCTCGAGCTCTGCTCGACTCAGGTTCACAAACGAACTTTGTGACTGAAGAGTTGGCACAGCAGATACGTAGGGAAGATGCATGTATCAGCTTGTTAGGAATTGGCGAAGCCAATTCTCAAGTCAAGAAAAAGATACATACGGTGGTGAAGTCGCGAGTTAATAGCAGTGAGTTTTCAGCAGATTTTTGGATTCTGAAATCAATTTCTAGTTATCAGCCTGACCACACAGTAAGCGTGAGCGGCTGGAAAATTCCGGAAAACCTGCAATTAGCGGATCCCTACTTTTACAAGCCACAAAAGGTAGACATGTTGATAGGAGCTGAAACATTCTTTGAATTGTTAGCTATCGGCCAAATTAAACAAGGTCCAAATTGTCCGATCTTACAGAAAACTCTGCTTGGTTGGATCGTTTCTGGACGATACACGTTGGACTCTTCAAGATGCCAAGAGAAAGTGGTCAATCTTAGTTGTAAAGAGGACTCGATAGCATCTATAGATCGCACACTGCAAAGATTTTGGTCGCTGGAAAATCTTTCCTCGACAATCAAAGTCATGTCGCCAGAACAACAATTGTGTGAGAAACATTTTGTCAACAATTTGCAAGTTTTACCGTCAGGACGTTTCGAAGTTAGGCTACCATTTAAGTCCGACCCTAAGATTTTGGGAAACTCATTTGAAGTTACGAAACGGCGGTTCTTGTCGCTCGAAAGAAGGCTGTCCCGAGATGACCAATTAAGGAGAATGTACATAGATTTCATGGAAGAATACATGTCATTGGGACATATGATAGAAGTCGAAAACAAAATTCCTGACACACCTCACTATTTCATTCCGCATCAGTGCGTTTTGCGACCTGAAAGTACTTCGACGAAGTTACGTGTAGTATTTGACGCGTCATGCAAGACTTCTACTCAGATTGCGTTGAATGACATCCTGATGGTCGGCCCTACGATCCAGGAGGAGCTATATTCTACTCTACTCCGCTTTAGATTAAATAAATATGCACTAACTGCGGATATTAAAAAGATGTATCGCCAAGTAATGGTGAATGAAGCGGATAGACAATTCCAGCTCATAGTTTGGAGAAGAGATCCGTCTGAGCCTCTGAGAATTTTTACATTAAACACCGTGACATATGGCACTGCTCCAGCGCCCTTTCTTGCTATCCGGTGTTTAAAAAGGCTGAGTGAGACTGCCCAAGTCTCTCGGTCTAAAGCAGCAAACGTTATTCGGTCGGATTTTTATGTAGATGATTTGTTGACTGGTGCTGCATGCGTCGAGGAACTACAGACAATTAAGTCTGAAGTGTTTTAGGTGTTACAAGAGGCAGGGTTCGAATTAGCCAAATGGTTTTCGAATTCCCCTGAGATTTCCGCATCCGAGAGCACGGTCAAACCAATAACGATCTCAGACTCGACAAACTCAACAAAAACGTTAGGAATTTTATGGTTACCTCATGAAGACATCTTCAAATTCAAGATAGACGAATCGTTCATGAGTGTAAGAGCGACAAAACGAAATATTTTGTCGGTGACGTCGAAATTATTTGACCCTCTCGGTTTGCTCAGTCCCCTTATAATAAAAGGAAAGATCTTACTGCAAGAACTTTGGTTACTGAAACTGGACTGGGATGAGTCAATTCCAATGAAAATAGAAACCGAGTGGGAAGCTTTAAAACAAACCTTGTCGGATATACAGAAGATAACTGTGCCACGGTTTGTACACATTGAGCCCACGTCACCAGTTCAGATTCATGCCTTAGCCGATGCTTCTATGAGAGCATACGGTGCATGTGTATACGTCCGTTGTTTGACTGCAGAAGGTTTTAAAGTGTCATTGTTGACCTCTAAATCAAAAGTAGCGCCGCTCAAGACCAAAACGCTTCCTAGGCTTGAGTTATGTGCCGCTCACCTTTTAGCAGAACTCTGTCATCGAGTCAAGCCATGCATCAAGGCTCCGATCGAACGCATTGTGTTCTGGTCAGACTCGGAAATAACTCTCCACTGGATTCGGTCACATCCCTCGTCGTTGTCTACTTTCGTTTCAAACAGAGTGGCCGAAATTCAAGAGTGGACAGAGAATGCAACGTGGAGGCATGTACCAACAAAGCAGAACCCAGCAGATATTGTATCTAGAGGTTGTGACGTTGACGAGTTGATGGAATCAATATGGATGACTGGTCCAGCGTTCCTACTGGATCCAGAAGAAAAGTGGCCTGTGAACCCACATTTTTCGTTGTCGAAAGTGGTTCTTGAGATGGAAATTCGGAAATCGGCTGTCGGGCTGACAGTTGCAAGACCAAGTTTAGGATTATTGGAGATCATCGAGGAATATTCGTCACACCTAAAACTGCTGAGAGTCTTTGCTTATGCGTTCCGGTTCATTCAAAAATGCAAAAACAGAACGACCCAATTTGAAAATACACCTTCTGTTTTGGAGCTCAAAGAGGCATTTGAGAAAATAGTCGAAATTATCCAAAAGCAAGAATTTAAAGATGATGTCGAAAGGGTTAGAAAGAGCGCGCGTGTAGGCCCGAGTCTTGAGCGGCTAAATCCCTTTATCCATGAGTATCGTGGAACTTGGTGTGCCTTTTCGTTGTTGCGAGTTGGGGGGCGACTAGTAAATGCTCCTATTTCGTATGATGCCAAGTTTCCACTTCTGTTGACGAAGCGCTCGCAATTTGTGCAGAGCTATGTCCGTCATCTTCACCAGACCAACTTCCACTCAGGTCCTCGAGCACTTGTAAGCCAACTTAGAGAGCGTCTGTGGCTAGTTAACGCTCAAGAGATCTGTCGCCAGACAGTGCGATCATGTATCCGCTGCTTTAAGTGCAAACCTAAGCTTCTGACGCAAATTATGGGAAATTTGCCAGCAGATCGGCTTCGTGCTCTCCGCCCATTTTCTACATGTGGCGTTGATTTTTGTGGACCAATTGATACGTCCTTAAAGATTCGTGGAAAGCCTCCGTATAAATCTTATATTGCCCTTTTTGTGTGTTTTGCATCCAAGGCGGTACATTTAGAGCTAGTATCTGATCTGATTATTTTTTATTGGCTTTTCAAAGGTTTGTTGGTCGCCGCGGCGTTCCCAAAGTCGTCCATTGCGACAATGCGACGAACTTCGTCGGCGCGAGTCGCCACTTCGAGGAGCTGCGACGGAAGATCGAGGCAGAGGAGAGCGCGTCAAAAAGCGGATGCACGTTTGCGTTCATACCACCAAGGGCACCTCATTTCGGAGGACTATGGGAGGCAGGTGTCAAAACTGCCAAGAGCCTACTCCATCGGGTAGTAGGCAGCGCACTCCTAAGCGCAGAGGAGCTTCAGACGGTGCTGGTAGGAGTCGAGGCCGTGATGAACTCGCGACCTCTGGGACCGCTCAGTCAAGACCCAAGCGATGGAGAGGCTCTCACCCCAGCCCATCTATTGATAGGCGGGTCGCTGATCGCTCCACCAGCAGTCGGGACCCCGGACCAGCAGGGCCTCAGTTGCTTGAAGCGATGGCGACTTGTCTCGTCTCTCAAGCACATGTTTTGGCAGCGTTGGTCCCGGGAATACGTGCTGGGATTGCAGACCCGGGCCAAGTGGCACCAGCAGCAGCCGAATCTCGCCGTGGGAGATCTCGTCATCGTCGCAGAGGACAACATGCCTCCCCAGCAGTGGCTCGTGGGCAGAGTCAAGGAGGTACACGTCGGGCAGGACGGCATGGTCAGGGTCGTCGACGTTAAGACGGCCAAAGGAGGAAGCTACAAGAGGGCAATCCACAAGCTGGCCCCACTTCCTGGGTGTTGAAGCCTTTAAGCCGTTCAAAGGGGGCGGTGTTGACGCAGATCGCGTTAATTTCTTAATTTGAATTTTGTTGTTGTTAAGTTAGTTGAAATATAGATGTAAATTCCTGAAGTTTAGTGTAAGTTAGATTTAGGGCGAAGCGGGAGCGCAATAAAGCTCTCTTTTCGTTGCATTTGTCGAATTCGCCCCGTTTCGCCACTCTAGCTTAAGATAGGATAGAGAGAAAATTGGAAAGAATAAATAAGTTAGTTGTCGTATACCTTTGAACCATCACGCATCGTCATTTGTCTCGCTTTCAAGTTGGCCAATTAACTTAATAAACATTAATTTAAACGCGTCTCACTTTTTCAATTTTTTCAATTTTCAGGACAGCAGCAACAAAGTGTCATAGCAGCCAGAGTTGGAAAGTGCTGATAGATTTTGCGCTTGGCATGTTGACATGTGTGTTAGTAAAGGGAACTAGTGTTGCCAGACAGTTTGTGTTTGCTTGTACAAACAGTAAACACCTTTTGACAAAGTTAAGGTGGGTTCTCACTGCGTCACAAACGCTTCACAAACGCTACACAAAGCTGTTCACAACGTCACAAGGCAATGTGAACACTAAATGCATTGACACAAAATTGTGAAGCCACAAAAATGTGGCAATCCAATGTAAACACCACTTTCACATTCTGTTAACTTTTTTTTGCGAAGGAGGCTGACACAATTTTGTTAAAAACTATGTTAACTCATGTTAAAGTTGAAGCATCTCAAATGAGCCCAATCCCATTGTGAAAGCACATCGAGCCAGTTGGTTTTTCCACACAATGTGAAGACATAAACGTCAAAGCTAAAATTTTATTTGTTGTTTTTCTGGCCTTTAGCATCGATTTTAATTTTTAAAAAACAAATGGATTCACAAGATGAAATGGAGCTTGCTGCTTTGGCGGTCATTGGGCTGGGGCTTTTAGAAGACGATGATGATGAGCCCAAAGCAAAGCGCAGCTGGTGGATATTCAAAATGAATTTGACTCGTGGAAAAGAAGGAATGTATGCAAAGCTAATGGGAGAGCTGCGAAGTCTTCCGTTCAAATTCAAAAATGATTTGGGTATGGACGGAGCAATATTCAACCAGCTCACTTTTGGGGTAGCTCCCCTCAAGAAGAAGACAACAAATTTTCGCGAACCAAGGCGAGCCTGGCGAGCGACTTGCGGTGACTGCGGTATTTAGCTTCTGGATCAAGCACGACGAGCCTCTCATACAAGTTCAGAATTTTTAAAAATAGCAAATAATATTACCAAATATGCTTTTCTTTCTTTGTTATCGACATTCGTTATTGGAAGTAGAAAAGCCATTGTCGAGCAATCTGCCCGCTGGTTCTTGCCGAATTTGCCTGTAATAAATGCATATTCTTTTTAAAATTGGAAATGGAATTTTTGCCACTGAATTCATACAAATCTATTCAATTGGAGGACAATTGCAGAGTGACATTTCTTTGTTTTTATTCATTTTGTGGAACTTGTTATTGTTCAATTACGAACATTTTGTGAACATTTTGATTCCTTTTGATTTCTTGCGATGCTTTTTACATTGACTGGTAGTGTTTACATTGAAGGCATTCACAAATCTTTTCACAAGGCTTTCCACAATTTTGTGAAGTACAAATTTTGTGTTGCCAATGTAAACACTTTGACGTATTTCGCAAATCATCACAAAGCATAACAAAATGTGATTTCACATTGCGAAGCAGTGAGAACCCACCTTTACACTGCCAAAAAATATTGCAATTGTCAAAATGTCTAAAGTCCTATTCAAAAATTTCTGATATCTTATAAAAAAACATCTTTACGAGGTAAGAGTCTAGTGACGAAAACAGTTTCATGCTCCAAAATTTCTGATATACAATTTTATGACGAATAATATTAAATTTTACACATGAATTATTAAAAAAAAATTTTGTAACTTGCACTGCGCAAAAAAGTACTTTTTATTAGGTATGAAAAATTTAGCGCAATGTGCCCAGTGACAAAAATTTTTTTTAATAATTCATGTGTAAAATTTAATATTATTCGTCACAAAATTGGATATCAGAAATTTTGGGGCATGAAAATGTTTTCGTCACTAGACTTTCACCTCGTAAAGAGGTTTTTTTTATAAGATAAAAAAACACAAGCAAAGAATCATTAATGCTTTCAAAATCATGAAACTGCCCTCGGGTTAGTAGTATTTACTTAAATATAATAAATAAAGTAGGAACCCAAGTTAAGGCTAATCAGCAAATCACAGAGATTTCGTTAAATTTTAAATTAAAAACCATGAGTCGGCCAACTATCAAATGTAGTTTTATAAAAAGAATTCTGATCCATGCATATAAATAAGTACATAAAACAAAGCAATGTGAACATTTAATGGCATTTAAGACTGAGTCTCCACACGCAACAAACTCGCAAACTAATTTATATTTGTGTTTCTCTGTGAGGGTGTGCACTGTACATACTCATTTACATATGTATGTGTACACGTATATGTACAAGTGTGCGAGATTGTTTAAATTACAAGCATTGCATTGTAAATTATTAATTTAACATTTTTGAAATACATATGTATGTGCAAGTGCTCAAATATTTATGGAATTTTTACATTAGGCTGGTAAAACTGAAAACCACTGTGCAAAATATTCAAATTAATCTCTTCTGGTCACTTTAATTTAGTTTGTCACAGGCTGGCGACTGAATAGATATGTTATGAGATATCTCACCATTTTCGACTTTCGAAGAAAATTTTAATTCGCTATCTATGTGAATTCTCAAAACTTCAAATTTGGGATTTTCATGATTCAATTTAATTGCCTATTATGTATTCAGAAAATTATCAGCATAAATAGCTGACGTTATCAAAAATAGAAATTTTAAATTAAAAATTTTAAAACACATACATATCTTTGCTACAATATTAATCGCTTTGAGTTTTATTATGGAAAATTTGAACTTTGTGGGTAGAAAACTTTATTTGGAGATGAATGAAGCAAGAAGATCGACTAGGAACCTTTAACAGAATTGTTAAAACTATTTTTTATTTGTTTTGAAGTTACTCATCATTTTTAATTTTTTTATTTTTTATCATATCAGTTAAATTTACTTATTTTTAAGATTACTTGTCTTTTACTTACATTTTTACATTAAATTTGACAACTGAACTTCGTTGACACTAAATAAATAAATAAATAAATTTTATTTATCGAAATTTATACTTTTTAACAGTATAAATAATTATTGCAGCAACAAACATGACAGCAACAATCGCTTATGTCACATATGATAGCCATTGCAAGAATGTTGATTCATGGGATTCATCCAAGGGATAATCCATGGCTATGCAGTTGAACGACAAGGATCCACATCTTAACTGACAGATATCATTAGTCACTCGACACTTGGTCCAATCGAAACACGGCTTTGTGTGATCATCCGCACAGAAATTTAGGCAATTCGACGATCTGAGTCGATCCATTGAGGTACCATTCCGAAACCAACACTGACATGTACGGGTGCAGTTTGCCATGTCCAACGAAAAGGGCTTATCATTCACTTGGGCAACGCTACTCAGAACTGTACCCATTATCAGTGCTAAAAACACCCAAAGCAAACCGCCTTCAGTCATGTCGAGAATTCTTTATTTTGTTCTTTCACTGCTCCCAAATGTCATCCAGCACGATCCGAACTCAACTGAGCTCAAGACATTTAACTCCACTTGAGAATTTGTGATTAAACTCGAGTGTGATTAATACATACTTAGTATGTGTTTATGGGTCAACGTCACATACATTAATTATATTCCTGATATCAGAACTTATCTGTACACATATATAAAATAATTCATGCTACAAGACTGACTGACAATCGAAACACAACACTTATCTTTAGAGCTAGGAAATTCGATTTCTTACAATACTTAAGTAGTTTCTATTTTTGACGTATTTATGTAATTATTAAAAATTGACTACTTACAATCATCGTAAAATGTATTGTAAAAATACTCTGTGAAACTTCATTACCTAATTACAAATATTTATATGTGCTAGAGTTTAAATGCTTTCAATTTATCTACTGCCTACACTTATCTAATAGAGGCTTAGGCAAATAAGCCCAATGCGTGGGAAATTAAAGTCAAGATCATTTGTTTTAATCAAATTATTCATATAATCTTTATTACTCTTTGCCCAAGCATAATTAAATAATATGTGAAGAATATGTTTAAATTTTCTACAATTAAATTTTTTTATAATATATGCAAATGATTTGCATACATACTGTTTGTATATAACTCAGTTAAATGGTATTATTTTCATATTATTTTCCAGTTTTGGGTTTTGGGCTGAGTTTTGCAACTGTTGAAGTAACTTTTCGATTAGCATACGAAATGGTGAAACTGAGTGGTAGGCCGGAAACGGGACGGTTGAAGGGAGGTTCCTGTTTGCTTTTAGCCACATTTGCCAGGTTTGTGCACATTAATTAGTTTGATTTAAGTTGAGACGCGACCAGTTAATGACGAACAAGTTTCTGTCTATTTGCCGCTCACACCTCTGTCCCAACCCCATCCCTTTTTACTTTCCTCTGCCAGGCTATCTGTTTACTTTTGTGTGTTAACGTGCGTCCATTTAACTTTGCAAATGTAAAGCAGAGTATGAGAGGGGATTCGGTTTCTGGTTTGCGGTGGGAGATGGTTGGTGGTCGGTGTTCTATAGGCAGCAGACAAAGGGGGGCGTGGTTCGTTGGTTCTTTGTGCTCGTTAAAAAATTTTCGCGTTTCATTTCATGCCGTCCAAAAAGCAAAAAAAATAATCAACAACTGCCAAATGCGGTCGAGAGCAAAAGAAAGAGAGAAAGAAAGCCAAAGATACAGAGAGAGAGTTACAGTTTACACACATTCACATGTTTGATTTGATGTGTTGTGTGGAACCATAAAAAGCTGACGAAATATGTGCTTGTATTTGCAGTTATACACTACATACATATTTCGAGTCCGTTTTTCTCTCGCTTTTGGTTTATAACCCTTTAGAGGGTTTTATGACGAACTGCTTGTGTACTTATACAGTCGAACTTCCCTAACTCGAATCAACATTATCCTAAGAAAAGGTTCGAGTTATAGAGATATTCGACATATAGAGTGCTTCTTCTAAGGTTTATTAAATTTACTGCCACTCGTTTAGTTCGAGTTAGAGAGAAGTTCGAGTTAGGGAAGTTCAACTGTATATACTTATATGGGGCATAACCGAATAACGAGAATTCTTGTTTAATTATTGCATTACACAAGAATTTAATTTATTATATTTTAATTCATATTTAACGTGCTTTTATTTAAGTATAGTAACTTCTATCTTATAATATGATAAGAGCAATGTATTTTTACTATAAATTTCTTTTCTTCATAATACATAATATTATTTTTAAGTTTTCGAATACTAAATAAATTATTTATGGCATTCCATTTAGATTTTTAAATTTATGTCTGGATTTTTGCGCTTGAATTTCAATTCACAAAATAGTAATAGCTTTTAAGATATAATTTAAGTATATCTGATATTAACACCATTTTTAATTTGAAACCATTTTCTTCAATATTTCACAAAGATTAGATTTGTTCGGCTATGCACCAGTCACTATTTAAAAATTGATTTTCAAATATTATATTCAACAATTGAAATAGCAAAAGGTACAAAAGCAATTAGTTTAATATAAACATAAGTAACACTAGCTTTAGTGGAAGGGTTAATTTTTATTTTAGTCTAAAATTTAAATTATTTTAATGAGGGAAATATTAAAAAAGGTCTATTTACTAGTCACCTTGTTGATTCGTTTGGTAATCAAGAGCATCTAGGGTTCGTATTTTGTATTTATTTAACTTAAAATCTGCTTCATTCTTTTTTGTAATTATTTACACTCAAACAAATAGCGCTTGAAAGTTTTTCTTTTACCCCGATGTATGTGTAGGTGTGTGTGTGTGTGTGTTTGTGTCTGTGAGTGTGTACTGTGCTGTGTTGTATTCGTCATGTGAGTTTGCATTTCCTGCCTGCATTTTCAGCCTGAGTGCCCCATGAAACACTCCCAACTCTGCATGCTCCCTTTTCCAGCCGTTTGTTAAACTTAATTTTACGCCTTTTTTACAACTTGCAGTTTTATGTTGTAAAATATGTATTTGTACAAGTGTGTAAGAGAGCATGTATGAAGCACTTGCACTACAAACACATAAACACACTCCGGTAAAAAGGGAAAAGAGTTAAAAACTGTTTCCCATACAAATAGGCCTGTAAAACTGTCGCATCATCAGAAATTTTATATATTTTTATGTGCACAACCGAAACTGCATCATCATGGCCCAGCACTTGTGTGATAACCCTAATCGCAAATGGCTGGAGTGTTTTCCCCCAACTGATGACCTACACTCACCTGAAGCTGCGCTCTGAAATGTCCTGTAGTTCATTGTCGATTAGCTTCAGTGTCTTCAGACGCAATCCCTGGAATGTTTCATTATCGACGCTCTGCAGATGCGTATTCGACATTTCGATATAACTCTGTAAGCGATAACGAGAGAAAAGACAAGTGAATGATGGAAAGAGACAATGAGAGTTGGATACATTGATGTACATCGACGTTGGAGTGTTGCAGAGACCCTTCCAATTCATCATTCAAATTGATTTTAAACGGCATTTGAAGCGTTTCCCATAACCCGGAGGAGAAGCGATCTGCCCTGGGACGTGGCTAACGATGATGGCTTTTGTTTTGGCAGTTTGATAGCAGGCGCGTTAAAGCAAATGGGTCATCAGCGAACCATTGCTCCACACAATGCACACACAAGAAACAAGAAACCAGAGACGAGAAGCTAGGCCACTGGACAAAACCCAACGGCCAGGACTTTGTTTTTTATGAGCTCTTTCCGTTTTCCGAATTCCCATGCTCCGCTCGCAATCTTCCTCCCCTCCATAATAGGACAATGACCAAAGCAATTTAAAAAGGCACTTTATATATATAGATTGGAAGAGTCACATCCATGTGAGAGACAACAGAGCATCGCCAGGCTGACTTGATTGGCATGCAAAGAGACTGTACTAAATGTATAAAGCATTAAGCAGAAAATACTCTAAGACAAAATGTAATAAATACATTGATTTAAAGCTGGTGGATGAGACAAATGTCTCTAGTTGTAGAATAAACAAATCTTATAAAAAAAACCTCTTTACGAGGTAAAAGTCTAGTGACGAAAACAGTTATATGCCCCAAAATTTCTGATATCCAATTTTGTGACGAATAATATTAAGTTTGACATAAAAATTATTTTAAAAAAAATTTTGGCACTCGGCACATTGCGCTAAAATGTCTCAATTCTTCATACCAAATAAAACTCACTGTTTTGCGCAGTGCCGAATGCAAAAATATTTTTTTAAAATAATTTATATGTCAAACTTAATGTTATTCGTCACAAAATTGGATATCAGAAATTTTGGGGCATATAACTGTTTTCGTCACTAGACTTTTACCTCGTAAAGAGGTTTTTTTTATAAGATATCAGAAATTTTTGAATAAGACATCAGAAATTTTGAAATTGAATTTTTTTTTTGGACAGTATATCTTTATCAACTTTGTTTATTTTTTGTACAAGCTGAAACAAATTGTCTGGCAACACTGGTTCCCTTTACAAACACACATGCCAAGCGCAAAAGCTAGTAGCACTCTCAAACTCTGGCTGCTATGACACTTTGCTGCTGCTGTATGCATGCTACTGCATATGTACATGCAGAAGTGTAAAGGTAAAAGGTATATTCAGTTAACAGGTAA
This sequence comes from Drosophila quinaria, assembly GCA_035047525.1. NCBI lineage: Eukaryota > Metazoa > Arthropoda > Insecta > Diptera > Drosophilidae > Drosophila > Drosophila quinaria. The sequence continues at coordinate 85,778 of JAWNPO010000017.1, forward strand.
TATCTTGCCCAAACGAAATTTGACGGCTATGTGTTATATGTCAAAAACGTGAAATTAAATTGTCTACAACAAATAACATATTTAAAAGTCATTTGAAACGTAGATTTTTCTTAAATCGCCGAAATGTGGGAAAAAAACTTTCTTTCACCTGAAGCTTTTTACCTGTGCTTTTAAGCAAAAAAGTTTACAGCTAGGCTTAAAGCCCTTCAAAACACCTTTCTAACGATATATAGATCAAATCTGTAGCTTCTATTGTTTGGAAGCTGTGGTTTTTGGCGATTTACATGCACATGTACATACTGCATATGTACTAGTACATGCAGTAGTGTAAAGGTAAAAGTATATTCAGTTAATAAGTAATATCTTCCAAACCCATCGGTAAAATTTTTTCTATCATATATCAAAAAACGCGAAATTTTATACACTACAACATATTGAAAGCTAAAAAAAATCGTTAGCGTCGTTTTCTCAAAAACCGCCAAAATGTGGGACAAAATATCTTATTTCACCTGTTGCTTTTTACCTATGCACTTTAGAAAAAAAGTTTAAAGGTCTGCCTAAAAGCCCTTCAAAATACCTTTCCAACGATATATGGATCACGTCTGTAGCTCATATCGTTTGGATGCTATAGGGGTTTTAATTTTAGCGGTTTTTAGCGATTTCCCGCTAAACTAGTTTTTTTTCGAAAAAGTCGTAGAACAAACGTTTCTAGATTTTTGATCGGGAACAAGTCCTCATTCAAACTTTTAAGCTAAATCAACGATTTGATCCTTACAAACAAACAAACAGACTGACTTTTCATCTCGTTTTGAAATGGGCACCAAAAATTTCAAAATTAATTATCTTCTGAACCAGTGATCGGATTTTGATGATCAAGGTGTCATTCGACGCGTATTTTTAATAAGAATAGTAAAAAATTAAAATAAAAATCGAAAAGGCTCCAACGGCCCCATTTGCTCCATTAAATTAAAATTTTCCCCTCCCACTAACACCTGTTTATCTCACGAACCAGGTAAGTTTCCAAAAGTCTTAGTATGCACATTTGTAAGTAAAATTGATACCTTTCGATCGGTACATAATTCGACCCGATCGGACAGTCATAGCAAATTTTCCATTCTTCCTGTGTATATATGCTAGTCGCCTTCGCACCCTTCGTGCTGCTTTCGTCACTAGCGCGGACTGCCGTCCGCAGTGATAACAAACAGAAATTAAGAAAACTCTGTGACACGACAGACGTTCGAGACTATGCAGAGAGAATAATCCTTCATAAGCTGAAATTAAATTTAACGAAGCATTTCAGACTTCGAAAATATATGAAAAGATTCAAATACAATTTAAAATTCAAATAAATAATTCAAAATAAATTAATAAATATTTAAGTAACTGGAAATGTACTGTAACATAAAATTGCATTAAAAGTAATGCAAATCTCAAAATTATCAGTCAGTTCAAATACCATCAATTATTACATCTAATTATTATTTTTTTTGAGAATGAGATATTAAATAATTCTCTGTCGAATCACACACCGAAAAATATGTATTTTTGTTTGACAAGCATCTCAGCTTAAAAATATGCTGTGATAGTTGTGTCAACGATCAATTGAGGTCAACAAAACACTCGCATTCATGATGTCAAAATGTTGCAATTGCAAATACAAAAAAATAATACATAGACACTGTTCAACATGCATCTGTCAAACACACAGCTCACAACAATTTTTCAACCAATTCCAATGAAAAAAGTCAACAAAATCAATGCAAAAGATTGCTGCAGTCGCCGTGTATAGACAAAGACTTCGTTATTTTTTGACATAGAGAAAATGAGAAAATGAAGATGTTGGGGATGAACTTGTTTGAAAAGCGCTGCTTTTAGTTGACAAATATAAGGCCTTATTAAGAGGGATAAAAAGTGTCTGTAACACTTTTCAATGTACAACAATACGAGTCCATAAAGCCAACATTTTATTTTCGAATCGTGGAGTACTTAATTGGATATATTTACATCCGTTACTTATAAAAAATAAGTAAAAGAAGATATTGTATTCATTGCAATGTATGTAACAGGGAGAAGGAAGCATGTCCGACCCTATAAAGTATATATATTCTTGATCAGCATCAACAGCCGAGTCCATAAGGCTATGTCCATCTGTCCTTACAATTTGGCACACATTCTTCTATTAACCCCTCGCAGATCATGTTTGATTCCAATTTTAGCAACGCCCCTTTCAGCCACCATAAGTCACAAAAAACCACAGCACACACAGTTTTCAAGATATTACGAATTTTTTACTAATCATCGCTAACTACTATTATTACTTATCATCATACTAAATCGTATCAAGAGCGGACAAATAAAAAGGTGATAATGACTAATTAGAGTTTTTAAAAAATATAAGTGCCTAAATACTTAAAAATTCATTAAAATAAGTAACGGGTATCCTATAATCAGGCGCTCGACTATAGCCTTTCCCACTTGTTTTTTATAGTGTTGATTTTTTCTTGGTATTTTAACCAATGAAATTGTTAAATAACGCAATTTTGAACTGGTTTTCTCGAAAACGATGCTCCCTATAAATTTTGTCCATTGTGATACGATTGAATTAGATAAGGACGCTCGTTTACGAATAGTTATGTGAATTTTACAATTGCGGGCACTATGTGGCGCCGTCGGGGGTGGGGAGGGGGATATGAGTGTCGCAATTAATTTGCGATTCGTTGAGCATGTGTTAATTAACAATAGCGACAAGGTCCTTGGAGTGCGCCCGAGGCTCTCGGCGGAGCAACAGTGCGCCGAGGAGGCGTATGGTGTCGCATCGTGTACTGTCGCATTTGTACACATGGTGACCATGTGTTTTTAGCCTGATTATACGCAAAAGGTTCTCCAAAGGGAATTTTCGTGTCATGCTTGTCAGCTTAAATTATGGCCTGACCTTAACTCAAGCAACGGGGCAATGCGGCACATTCCTGGCCACGCCTAGGCCGCCGCCTCCTTCCGTCGCCTACTCCCGCACATAGACAAAAAGATATACATTTTTTCGAGTGCTGTGCCCCGATGAGGAATTTTGGAATGGGGAATGAGTCCAGCCACACAGTAGTGGCCGCCTGAAAACTGACGTGCAACATGAAAATGCACTTTTCGCTTTTAATTGAAAATTTTTTACGTGAATTGTCATTTATCTTTTTTGCTGGTTTTGGCTTGGTTCGGTTCGGTTCGGTTTGTTGCAAACTTGTATTTTTCCCACTGCTAATGTTTTTTTTGGTTATATTTAGTTCGCAGTTTGGCTGACGGCTTTTCCAAAATACAGACACAGATATTGTGTACAAAGACAAACACATGCAGATTCAATGACACATCGCATTCAATATGCATGTCTCTAACGGACATACAGCGCACATCGGAAAAGTCAAAGTGAAATGCGAGTACAGATTGTCAGGTTATCATTGATTTGCCCGTGAACATTTCAAATAGTTGACTGCACTTAAGCAATTAATGAACAATTACTTAAAGTGTCCATATACATATACCTCTAAATACATACAAATATTTATTGATATGTATATGTAGCCATAAATTAGCTCAAATTTGCCTTTAGCCATATTTAATTTCAATTTCAAATTACAATTGAATTACACTTTGGCATTTCTACGCGTTTTCTTCTTCGTTCGTAGTCAATAAAATTTAATTTGATTCTAATTGGTTTTCATTTAAATTAAGTGAATATCGGCAGAGCCACGCGGCGAAAATAATGTGTACAGCTCGGGTGTTGGATTTGGACTAATGGCCGAGGAGTTCGGTAGATTTATTGAAAACTCTAAAATTATCTTAAACTACTTATATCTATTAGAATAGAACCTAAACAATCAATACTTATCGTCTGCATACGGCTGCAGATGGCGTCGTCTTCTTATCATACGCAGATGGTGTGAAGACTCCGTATCTGTTCGCAGACTTTATTTACTTAGGTCTACGGCCTATCAGCATATCGAAGTGTGTGACAATAGTGAAACTATTCTAAGACAGGGCTTATCTGAGGCTCCAGTGGAAAATTTATGTTTTAGGATTATAAGATTAAACATCCTGGCCCTGTTGAAAGGTTTACCTTTCAATACAATATATTCATATATGTATATATATATATATATAACTTATGTTATACTATTATAAGATTGAACATTAAGGCTGTAATAATTTTCGGCTTGTGCTATTTTGGTTATTGCAAAACTAATTATTTATTATATATTTTATTATTATTTATTTAGCGCCAATTTCGCTTGGAGCTATTATATTACATAACTTGAACTATCTGGACATACCGCAAACACATAATTGTGTGCACTAAACGGCGATATACACAAACAGCTTACATCTTAATTACATATCGCATATTAAGACAATATTAATCATACGCCCTGCTGACACGCACAACGGGCAGCAAACGTGGCTAACGCATTGGCCATGCACGACGGCAACTTGGCCAAGCTGTATGAGTTTGTGTTAGTGTTTGTGTGCATATCTAAGCTGGCCAGCTGTTGTCGCTGTTGTTTCTGTTGTTGCCGTTGTTGCTGTTATGAGTGGGCCACCAACACACAACATATGGCGTTAATAAACTTCTGGACGTTGCACCAAGGCTTGGGCAGCAGAGGCAAGCAACATCGGCAGTACTGTGGACAACAGTTGTAGGCAGTTGAAAATCCATCGTACCTTTGGCTTGTATTTTATGGCCTCAAGTTAATTCTCTGACAAATGCCGAGCATATTTATTTATTTAGTTTTGCTGCCAACGACGCGTCGTTCCTTTTGCTTCTCTCATGCTTCTCGCTTTTCGCTTCTCGTTTTCGTCACTTGCCAAGTGTTTATTTAACTCACCAAAGGCAAGCAAATACAAAACAAGTGGGAAAGGCTATAGTCGAGCGCCCGACTATAGGATACCCGTTACTTATTTTAATTAATTTTGAAATATTTTTTATTGCATGCTTTTAGGCACTTATATTTTTTAAAACTTTAATTAGCCATTACCAACTTTTTATTTGTCCGCTCTTGTTACGATTTAGTAGGATGATAGGTAATAATAGTAGTTAACGATAATTAGTAAACAAATTTTAATATCTTGAAAACTGTGCGTGTGGTGGTTTTTTGCGATTTACAGAGGAGGAACAAGGCTTGGCAAAAATTTGAAATAAACTTGACCTGCGTGAAGTCGTTGACCATAGAAGTCTGTGTGCCAAATTTGGTTGCTCTAGCTCTTGTAGTCTCCGAGATCTAGGCGCTCACACAGACGGACAGACGGACATAGCTATATCGACTCGGCTGTTGATGCTGATCAAGAATATATATACTTTATAGGGTCGGAGATGCTTCCTTCTCCCTGTTACATACATTGCAACGAATACAATATCCCTTTTTATTAGTAACGGGTATAAATATCAACAACAGGAATAACAAGCAGGACGACTTTCTATAAGCCATAAGTTGAAAGAGACAGATATATAAAGGAGGACAGCAACTAATGTAAATTAACATTGATATATGAATGTTTTCTTTTTTCACTCATAACAATAGTAATCTGATGAAAATGCACTGCACAAAATAATTTTTGCATTTGCCTTTGAAATTTAAACGAAGCGCCAAATTAATTATTGTAAATCAAACAAGCGAGATAAAACTTAAAAAAACAATAATATTAACATATTATATGGCATTTTGAGCTAAGCAACTGAACAAAAAATACACATTTATGTAAACAATCATAGTACGTTTTGCCATGAACAAATATCGACTAAGTGATAAATAAGCTGTATTTCATGGCTCAAATTTTAAATATAATAATATATATAATAATAAATTTTTAAAAGTTCTAAAACAAAGTGAAATAAAATGTCTCCAAGGTCTTTTGCGTTTTTTATAATACACATAACTGAGCTGACAAAACTTAGAAAGTTCTATGAAGCGAATTTAAGCATACATATGTATATCAGAAGTTTTTTCAAAGCTGTAAATATTTTGTCCAGAGTGTAAAACCAACTATTCAAAAAAATATATCATTTGAATATATCTCTGCTTTAAATTGGAGAAGTATGACATGCAAAACATCCTGGGGGTGAAGTTTTAACGTTGAAATTCAAAAGCATCTTCACAGCTATTCTCAATCCTTCAATGGTGTTAAAGTGAGTATTCTTCAAATATATATGCATGTACACGTATGTTTGTATATCATCTAAGTGTTGAGCCGTGCACTGCAAGACTTATATGCCTCAATATGTAGCGTATTTCCGGCTCTCACCCTGTCACCCGTCCTTACCCAAGACCACATAACGTATGTACTGATGAAGATTACGTCAGCTGAAAAGTTATTGTTTTTGGCCTGGCTTTCATACGGGATGGCAACCGAGCGGACAGTAAGAAAGTGTGGGCTTCAATTATATCCATATACTTATGTCTGTAGGAGGAAGAGGAGAAGGAGCGGGAGCATGAGCTAAACCAAAAGGATGACAGGACCAGGAAACGTGCGGCAGCTGTGCCAACTGCCTGCCTGTTTGGTTCAATGTACGTTTATTTTGTTTCGGCTTTTTTTGCCTGAAATAGTTTCGGCATGAAAATTGTGGCCAAATCGAACGATGTGGATGCCTCTGTTGGTGCTGTGGATGCCACTGCAGATTCCCTGGGGGCGCATCAGAAGCAGCACTGGCCAAGCGTGAAAATGACCAGAAACATTTAAAATAAATCTAAATTGCACATTTTTGGCTTAAATATCATTTACGATCTGAGAACAATGGAAATTTAACTTTAAATTGTGTACATAAAGGTCAAAAAATTGTGTTTTTTTTTATTTTTATTTTTTGCTGTCTCCCTGCCCCGCCCAGTTGCATACATATTTCTGTGTATTTTTGCGTGTGCGCTGAAAAGTATGCAATGTCTGCTGTGCCTGGACTCCAGTGTCCTCTGTGTCCTGCATTCGAGAATGCCTGTATCTGTGGCAATTCAAGGCACATGCTGAACCCCTCCCCATCGCTCTCTTTGCCCTCTCTTCCCCTACAGCCCACAATGTCCAGCTATTGGCTGTTTTGCGGGCGTGGCACACAATTAGCCCGGCTGTCAAGCAAAGTGTTTTCTCTGGGCATCTGCCCGCCGCCTCAGCTCTTTTTTCCACATTAGAATTGCTAATTGCCAAAAGTTTTCAGCAGCAGGAGCAAAAGCATTTCTTCAATGCAATTCACCGACGTGGAAGACATAAATTGCATTCAAGTGAGACATTTGTTTGAATATATTTTGAAGAGCAGATTGTAATTGTTAAACTTCTAATGTTCAATAGACGGGCACTAGGAATGCAGAACGTGTGCCACAGAATTCCACAAATGCCACAGATTGCCACTTGAAATGTCTGGACCCAAGTAATCAGAAAACCTGCTGTGTAATGTGAGATTGTTAATCAGCAAGTAAAATGCTGGAGATAGACATGAAAGTTGCTTAAATGAGCAATTTTCAATTTCATATGTTAAATGTAAAATAATGTAAAATAATACAGTAAGTAATTTTTTTTGTCAAAATTAATTTTTCTTATTTAATTATAGTTGCTTTTTGTTCTTAAAACAAGTTAAACAGTTGGACTTAAACTTAACAAACACATATGTAAATTGTTAAGTTAAAAATTTTCTTACAAATTGTTACAGATGGATTTTGCAAGTAAGTTATAAGCTGGCTGAGAAGCACAAAAGCATACTAATCTTATGTGAATATTTGATGCCTTAGGGAGTTCATTTGTATCACATTTTTGACACAATATTTTGCAATATTTTCAAAAATAAAAGTTTATACATATTGATTTCAATAAAAAAAAATGGGTTACACATTCACTATTAAGATGAGTCGATATATTTCCATAATAAGCCAGATTGGCTTGTCTCATTCATCATAATAATATTTATTGCAAGATATTTTATAACTTCAAATATCGATGGAAGATAAATTTTGTATTAGAAATATTTACACAAGCGTATTTAAAAAAAAACAAGTGGGAAAGGCTATAGTCGAGCGCCCGACTCTAGGATACCCGTTACTTATTTTAAAGAATTTTTTAAATTTTTTTTTTGCATGCTTTTAGGCACTTATATTTTTTAAAAACTTTAATTAGCCATTACTACCTTTCTGTTTGTCCGCTCTTGTTACGATTTAGTAGGATGATAATAGTAGTTAACGATAATTAGTAAAAAAATTATAATATCTTGAACACTGTGCGTGTGGTGGTTTTTTGCGATTTAAAGAGGCGGAAAAAGGCGTGGAAAAAATTTGAAACAAACTTGTCCTGCGTGGGGTCTATAGAAGTCTGTGTGCCAAATTTGGTTGCTCTAGCTCTTATAGTCTCTGAGATCTAGGCGCTCACACGGACGGACAGACGGACATGGCTATATCGACTCGGCTGTTGATGCTGATCAAGAATATATATACTTTATAGGGTCGGAGATGCTTCCTTCTCCCTGTTACATACATTGCAACGAATACAATATCCCCTTTTACTTATTTTTATAAGTAACGGGTATAAAAACGAAATTGTATGTAGTAAAGAGTTACTCAAAAATTTGATAAACTTAAATTTAATATAAGAAACGAATCGAAAAATAGAAATAAAATCGAAATAAAAGCGAAACAAATGTTGCAAGTAAATTTTTGTGAATACGCCGAACATTGTGGCAGATAAATTGGCAATGCGGATATCAGTAAGCCATGCCCCATGCCTCGTACCTTATGCCCCATGCCCCGTGCCTCATATTTTCATTTCCATTTCCATTTGCAGGGCAATTGTAAGCCAAGAAAACTTTTCAATAGCACGGATCCAGCTCATATCTGACAGCTGGCTTGGCCTGCACGCTGTTGCCTAATTTTGTTTCCCGTACTGCCATTGCAATGGCTGTCTGTCTGTATGTGTGTGTGTGTGTTGCCAGCCAACGGTTTTCGTTTGCAACTTTATGCGGCAACTTGATGTTGTTTGCATTTTGCAGCACTGGAGGTAATGGCAATATTTTGGCACAAGACAACAGTCGCTACAAAAAGTAAGAGGCGGGAACAGAGAGAGGGCGTGGCATGTGGCATGGTAACGAAATGACAATGAAGCACAAAACTTGCCATTCATTACTTAAAAACTACAAAATTAGAGTGGAATTTGCCACAGCAATCGTTAAAAACGTTGTGCCAGTCGGCGTACTGAGAAGATGAGGAGATGGAGAGGTTGAGAGCTGAGAGAGGAATGCAGAAGGAGACATGAAGACGTAAAGAGAGGCAGTGCCAAGAAGGACAGCCGAAAAAACTTTATTTTTACAACTAATTGGCAAACTTAAATGTAAGATTTAATTTTGTTGTGGGAAACGCAGTGCTCGGCAATGTTGTTTGTCTGTAGTCGGGGCCAGGACAAAGCCGTTTGAAGCTTCATTAAAAAATTACAATTCGCTCTGGGCGGCAACAAGAGAAAGAGAAAAGGGAATGAGAAAGACAGGCGAAAGGAAGGCGCAAGTGGCAACAACTGAAGCTGGAATAATGGAAACTGGTAACCGGCATTGTCGCGTTTGTCGTTGTGGCTGTGACAATTTATAGCACAACCAAACAAAAATATTTGCCACATAAATAAAACGAGACAAGTTGTCCCGCAGCTGCTTCCTCTATAAAACGAAAGGACATATTGACAGCACGTGGCTGCTGGAGTGTGCGTTGACCAATACTATACCACACGAAGGCATCTACTGTCCTTACCTGGAAACTTGTACAGCGCCACCTCGTTGCAATTAATCTCAATCAGTGTGGACGTCTCGTTGGGCAGGCCAGCACACTGGCACATCGAGTTAAGTGGACAGGCGTAGAGCACATCCTGCTGCTGACTGCCGAGCTGCGCTGCCGATCCTCGCGCCGGCGGTGGACCGCGTGCCAATGCCCTAGCCGTGTTCCTCGCCATCCGCAGCTGCCTTTGACCCACAGCAGCTGAAGCCCCATCTGCAGCACCGCCTCCGCCATCGAACTGCCAGCAGTGCGCCGTGCACACCAGGCAGGAGATCAACTCCAGGTACAGGTGCATCCTGCAAAAATAGATTGAAAGAGATTAGAGAGAGAAAGAGAAACAAGTTGGCAGAACTTTTAATTCTCAGTCTTAAAATTACTCAAAGAATTGTAAGAAAAGTTAAATATCTCAACTATTTCTAAAACAGTGGATGGAAGATTGAAATGCGGGAATGGTACCAATATCCAATTCTATAATTTTAACCAATTTTTAAAAGAGAAATGCGATGAGAACACATATACGGTATGAAGCAACTTGGAAGCACTTTTAAATTATAAGTTAGATTCGAAACACATGTTTTTACTTTTATTTCGATTCCTAGTGCTACAAGCTAACTCTTATTATTATTCATAAACATCGATTTTAAAATAATATTAAGATTAAACAATTCACAGTTAATAATTATAAGTAGATAGAGATTAATAAAAAAACATCAAATTAGCTTTAGTTTTAGGTTTTAAAATTAATGTTAATTTTAGTTTACAATTTTAACAATTTCAATAATATGTGGTGAAATATAAATTAGAAATTATATTATTACTTTTATTTTTATACCTGGGGGTATATTAAGTCTGTTCAAAAGTATGTAACAGGCAGAAGGAAACATCTCCGACCCCATAAAGTACATATATTCTTGATCAGCATCAACAGCCGAGTCGATATAGCCATGTCCGTCTGTCTGTCGGTGCGTGTAAACGAAAGGATCTCAGAGATGGTAAGAGCTACGCCCAACAAATTTGGAATGACGACTCCCTATAATGTCAGGCAGAACAAGTTTATGTTAAAATTGTGCCATGCCCACTGTGGGGGGGGGGTTCATTAAAAACTGACATCACCTTTAATTTAGGGTTTTGAGCTAAATTTTGAATATTTATACCCTGTGCCCATTGAAAATGGTCAAAAGGGTATATTAGATCTTATAAAAAAAACTTCTTTTCGAGGTAAAAGTCTAGTGACGAAAACAGTTATATACCCCAAAATTTCTGATATCCAATTTTGTGACGAATAACATTAAGTTTGACATATAAATTATTTAAAAAAAAATTGTGGCACTCGGCACATTGCGCTAAAATGTCTCAATTTTTCACACCAAATAAAACTCACTGATTTGCGCAGTGCCGAATGCAAAAATTTTTTTTAAACATATTAAACATACACTACAACATATTGAAAGCTAAAAAAAAATCGTTAGCGTCGTTTTCTCAAAAACCGCCAAAATGTGGGACAAAATATCTTATTTCACCTGTTGCTTTTTACCTATGCACTTTAGAAAAAAGTTTAAAGGTCTGCCTAAAAGCCCTTCAAAATACCTTTCCAACGATATATAGATCACGTCTGTAGCTGATATAGGGGGATGCTATAGGGGTTTTAATTTTAGCGGTTTTTAGCGATTTCCCGCTAAACTAGCTTTTTTTCGAAAAAGTCGTAGAACAAACGTTTCTAGATTTTTGATCGGGAACAAGTCCTCATTCAAACTTTTAAGCTAAATCAACGATTTGATCCAAACAAACAAACAGACAAACAAACAAACAGACTGACTTTTCATCTCGTTTTGAGAAGGGCACCAAAAATTTCAAAATTAATTATCTTCTGAACCAGTGATCGAATTTTGATGATCAAGGTGTCATTCGACGCGTATTTTTGATTAGAATAGTAAAAAATTAAAATAAAAATCGAAAAGGCTCCTGCGGCCCCATTTGGTCCAATAATTTAAAATTTTCCCCTCCCACTAACACCTGTTTATCTCACGAACCAGGTGAGTTTCCAAAAGTCTTAGTATGCACATTTGTAAGTAAAATTGATACCTTTCGATCGGTACATAACTCGACCCGATCGGACAGTCATAGCAAATTTTCCATTCTTCATGTGTATATATGCTAGTCACCTTCGCACCCTTCGTGCTGCTTTCGTCACTAGCGCGGACTGCCGTCCGCAGTGATTTGTGTGATGTATGTAACAGGCAGAAGTAAGCATCTCCGACCTTATAAAGTATATATATTCTTGATCAGCATCATAAGTCGAGTTGATTTTTAAATTTGGATTGGACCACTATATCATATAGCTGCCATAGGAACGATCAGTATAATGGTACGGCAAACTTTGCTTTTGTGATATCTCAATCAAACTGATAGATTATGCATACAGGATAGTAATAGGCATCCTGACCATATTTGGTTTAAATCGGACTACCATATCATATAGCTGCCATAGGAACGATCAGTCGAAAATCAAGTCTCTGTATGAACAACTTATTTGTTGGTTGAGATATCTCAACCAAACTGACACAATAAGCAAACAAAATGGTAATAAGCATCCTGAACAAATTTGATTGGAATCGGACTACTATATCATATAGCTGCCATAGGAACGATCAGTCGAAAATCAAGTCTCTGTATGAACAACTTATTTGTTGGTTGAGATATCTCAACCAAACTGACACAATAAGCAAACAGAATGTTAATAGGCATCCTGACCAAATTTGGTTTAAATCGGACTACTATATCATATAGCTGAACAGAGAGCATGTATAGCAAATTTGCCAGCCATTAGTATTTTTTTTTATTTTTTTTTAAATCAGTTCAAATTATTTATCATATTATACATGTATGTATGTTTGTAGATGCCACAAAAACGATATGTCGATATTTAAAGACAAGTATGAGAATTGCATGGGCATCAAATCTTCGGTGTACCGGGGACTAGGCCCAGGGTATATTACTGTCGGGTGCTCTAGACTGATCCGCTTGTTTTTATTTATTTTTTTCATTATAATTATTTTTAATTATGTTAATTTATTTATTTATTTATTGTGTATTTATTTATTTATTTATTGTCAGGCTAGAAGCAGCCGACACAACAATTAATTGAAAAATATAACATTAAAGGTAAAAAAGTATATATATATATCACTGCGGACGGCAGTCCGCGCTAGTGACGAAAGCAGCACGAAGGGTGCGAAGGCGACTAGCATATATACACAGGAAGAATGGAAAATTTGCTATGACTGTCCGATCAGCTCGAGTTATATACCGATCGAAGGGTATCAATTAAACTTACAAATGTGCATACTAAGACTTTTTGAAACTCACCTGGTTCGTGAGATAAACAGGTGTTAGTGGAAGGGGAAAAATTTAAGTTATTGGAGCAACTGGAGCCATTAGAGCCTTTTTGAAATTTATTTTAATTTTTTACTATTCTTATCAAAAATACGCGTCGAATGACACCTCGATCATCAAAATCCGATCACTGGTTAAAAAGATAATTAATTTTGAAATTTTTGGTGCCCTTCTCAAAACGAGATGAAAAGTCAGTCTGTCTGTTTGTTTGTTTGTTTGTTTGTTTGGATCAAATCGTTGATTTAGCTTAAAAGTTTGAATGAGGACTTGTTCCCGATCAAAAATCTAGAAACGTTTGTTCTACGACTTTTTCGAAAAAACGCTAGTTTAGCGGGAAATCGCCAAAAACCGCTAAAATTAAAACCTTTAGCATCCAAACTATAGAAGCTACAGATGTGGTCTATATATCGTTGGAAAGGTATTTTGAAGGGCTTTTAAGCATAGCTGTAAGCTTTTTTGCTAAAGAACACAGGTAAAAAGCTACAGGTGAAATAAGGTTTTTTTTTACATTTTTTTTCGATTTAGGAAAAATCTGTGCTTTAAATCACTTTTTAATATATTATATGTTGTAGACAATTCAATTCCGCGTTTTTTGACATATAAAACATATCTCTCAAAATTCGTTTGGGCAAGATATTACCTATCAACTGAATATACCTTTTACCCCTACACTTCTGCATGTACATATGCAGTATGTACACTGCTTGCAGCGCATTGCGGAAATAAACTGCTTGCAAGTGGTGAATTCTTTTTGCGGCAGAAAAACCATATTATAATTGCGATTAGAGTAATATCAGTATATATTTAGGGTTACTATTCATGATTTAGTCGAATATTAGTCGATATTACTTCTTAACTGAATGTATACATTTTACTTAGAATTGGAATAGGACAGCAGCAGCAAAGTGTCATAGCAGCATGTGTTTGTAAAGGGAACCAGTGTTGTCAGACAGTTCGTTCTAGCTTGTACAAACAAGAAGCACCTTTTAACAAGGTTATACTCTAAAAATTTATTGCGATTTAAAAATTTCTGATGTCTTATTCAAAAATTACTGATATCTTATAAAAAAAACCTCTTTACGAGGTGAAAGTCTAGTGACGAAAACAGTTTTATGCCCCAAAATCTCTGATATCCAATTTTGTGACGAATAATATTAAGTTTTACATATAAATTATTTTAAAAAAAATTTTGCATTCGGCACTGCGCAAAACAGTGAGTGTTATTTGATATAAAGAATTGAGACATTTTAGCGCAATGTGCCGAATGCAAAATTTTTTTTAAAATAATTTATATGTAAAACTTAATATTATTCGTCACAAAATTGGATATCAGAGATTTTGGGGCATAAAACTGTTTTCGTCACTAGACTTTCACCTCGTAAAGAGGTTTTTTTTATAAGATTTTTAAATTACAAAATAAATTAGAATTCAAAACTAAAAACTCTGGGGAATCTAAAATGAAAAAAAAAAAATGATTGGCCCAACATTTGTTGCTAGGATTGGGGAAAACCCAGAAAAACCCAATCAGTTGAAAATAGCATTAATAAATAGTTAGTTGGTTAGACTAGTTAAACAAGATAATATAGAGGCTTTAATAGTGAGCGGAGAACGCTTGAAACTAATCGTACGGTACAGACTATTATAATCAGCTCACAGAGTACGAAGAGGTTCGTGAAGCTCCCAGTTAGTGGAACAATGTTAAAGATGTAAAGGATTAAAGGTTCGAGTTACCCTAGAGGGTACGTTAAAGGTTATTTCATCCAACAAATTAGCCGAGTCTAATTTAACATTAACATTACTGCAAGCATAATTCTACGGTTAGTAAGAGAGGGAAGATTGAGTAAGAGAAGTCTACTAGAATATGAAGGCAACTGAATTTCCGAGTTCCAACTCAAGCCACGTAAAGCAAAAATTAAAAATTGTTTTTGAACCGACTCTATCCTGGCACTAATAATATTAGTGCTCTCAAGTTTGCCCCATTTTCTAGGCTAAGGTCAAAGATTTTGTTTAAGTAGCTTGTTATATGTTCTCTCCCTCTTTTGTTAAAAACATATCTTGCGATAATATTAAAGACCATATTTTTGAATGTTTATTTGTTAGAAATGAATTAGCTCTTATAAAAAAAGCAAACAGTTTGTATATTCACTTAATAAAGCAACAGGCGATAGTGGAGTTCAAAAGATTCAAGTCAAAATTCTAAAAAAGTTGACAGTCCTGAAGTTACCAATAGTTGAAATCGACAAAAAAATAATTTGAATGAAAGTAGCCCTTCATTTGATAAATAATATATAATACAGTAATAATAAAGTTGAATGCCCATATAATTAAATAAATATGAAATATTAATTAAAAATACATATAACCTAGATAACAATACCTAAATAGGTTTTTTAAGAGGGATTTTAGTAAAAAAATTATAATCGCATGTTGGCAAACTTAAAATTGGACCACATGTAATAAATTTGACAGCACTGATAAATTTTAAGCTTTAATTATTATGAGAAGTTAGTCTCCAGATTATCAACTCAATGTTAAAAACTAAAGGCAATACATTATTAAAAGCCTACTTACAAGTTTGCACTATCCAAAGATTGCGGCACAATTATTCAAAGGTATATTCAGTTAATAAGTAATATCTTCCAAACCCATCGGTAAAATTTCGTATCATATATTAAAAAACGCGAAATTTTACACACTACAACATATTGAAAGCTAAAAAAGTCTTAGTATGCACATTTTTAAGGTAATTTAATACCTTTTGATCGGTATATAACATGACCCGATCGGACAGTCATAGCAAATTTTCCATCTTTCCTGTGTATATATGCTAGTCGCCTTCGCACCCTTCGTGCTGCTTTCGTCACTAGCACGGACTGCCGTCCGCAGTGTATGTGTTGATGATGGCAAACTATCCTTTTAGTAGACTTATTGGATACAGGGTATAGAAAAACTTCATGTAGTGTACATACATAAAACAATTTTCCTGGTTGTCAGTTGAACGATGCAGTAAAGAAAATAAATATACAACCATTTGAAATAAGTAATAAATAAATATTGAAAACTGCCACATTTCGATGTAATATGAATAATATGGCACAAAAACAAATAAAAATAAAAATAAATGAGGTAAATTCATATTTGAAATGACGGAAGATTTTCAAATTCAGACTGGGAGCTGTTGGAGTTAATGGAGCGCAGCATATAAAGGCTCATTAGAACAGCTCTGTCAGACACCTTCGGCTTGGGCATTTATTTATTTGTCACTGCTTAGCATAAATCGCACGTTAGAGTGAATGGAATGGCATAAAATTAACGGGGCTCCCGCCCATGAGCTTGAACGCCATCAAATGGCAAAAACTCAATGGAACAGTGTGATCAAATATTTTATAAAAGCAAACACAAAAATATATTTTTAAGTTTAATGGATAATAACTAAATGTAAAAAATTACTAAAAGAAGTTTAAGGAGTAAGGAGCATTTGATAAGATAAATTATGAAAATTTTAAGACTTATGGTAAAATATCAAATATTAAATCGAGACTTATTAGTCGACAACTAAAGAAGATATTTTAACCTATATTTATAATCAATAGTTATAAAGATATCATGTATTCTTTGTTAAAACAACAGATTGAATGCACAGATAATTGGTCAAAACGGCATATTCTTTTAAATAGAATCTTCAGATCTTTTATTAAGATATTTCATATGATTTTATCATAAAGCCTGATCTATTCCTAAAAGATTTCATGTTAATTTGCCACCTTATTGAATATTGAATATTCTTTTTTTTTCAATCGTGTATTAATTTGATATTCAAACATTCTATTAAGACTTCTAGAGCTTTTTAGACCACGTACTTAAAGAAAGTACAGAAGTGGTCTATATATCGTTGGAAAGGTATTTTGAAGGGCTTTTAAAAATAGCCAAATTTTTTTTAAAATAATTTGTATGTAAAACTTAATATTATTCGTCACAAAATTGGATATCAGAAATTTTGGGGCATAAAAATGCTTTCGTGCAATATTCGGGAGTCGCGGGTTCAAATCCCAAAATGAGCAAATTTTTAAAAAATTATTTATTGTTAGCAGACTTTTAGAACAAGGGTCCACGCGGTTTTTTATTTCGTTGTATGATTTTTTATTAATGTTGTATGTTTACATCAATTCAATGTTAATATTTGTTTTATTTTTGGTTAAAATATATTAAATACTTGTAGCGACTTATTTTATTTTATTTTTAGCAGTGTTTGCTTTTGCAAAGTAAGTACGGGGTCTCCGACAGTCGAGTATGCTCGACTGTAGCACCGTCGACTAGTTTTCTTTTTAATTTATTTTCTACAATTATATTTTTATTACTGAATCTGTCTTCTTTGACATGTTTCATTTATTTTTCCAGCTTTTTTTAACATTAAAATTAAATAGTGAGCTACTTCATTTATTTTTAATTAGTTTTCATTTATTAGGCACCACTGTGCACATATTGTCGCCTCGTGTGCAACTCCTCAGCATGGCAAACGATGAAGTTCTTCTAAAAGCTTGCGACAATTCATGCAGATGAGCCGCAGTCACACACGGGCACACACATTCATACATACATATTCTCATGCCTGTAACCTTTAAAAAGTGCGCAACCACAGCTCGTAAGGACACACACATACATACTACACAAACTGGGATCTACACTTGGGCAGATGTGTGATGTTTATTTGACACGCCAAAGTATATAATTACAAATAAAAACTTTGGCGACAACTGTGAGGACTGCGGGACTTTGAAAAGGACGACGATGACGACGAGTACGGCCCATTAGCACGATTGTTGAGCTTTAAGACTAAGTTGGTCTGAAAACCTTTTTGCACATTACGAGGGCCCAAAAAACTAGAGTCAAAAAAATAACAGAAAATATCATCCAGCCATCTTTTGATGGCTAGGCAACTCCTGAGCAAGGCATGTGTATAGGTTGTTTAAGTTGGCTTAGAATTTGGGATAAATCAAATATATGTTTTACGTATAAATAAGACCCCACTTTATTGTTTTTAGAGCCAAGAGTCGTAAACTATACTATACTTAGTTGGAAACTTGAATTTAGTAAATGGAAGTCAACTGATAGTGTTTTGAAGGGTCTTTAACTCAGTTAGATTACTTAAAATGCTTAAATTTTTACATCCTGACCGATATAATTACAGTCTTACCAAGAAATGTTCATTCAAATGATTGAGGTCCAGAATAAGCTGGAAGTCTGGTATATCGATCACAATGGAATTTTAAAAGCAACTGGAAAATACGAGCTTCCAACTCAAAGAAATAAAATTATCGCTAGTTTTCTATAAAGTACCACTTTTAAGATACCAATAAACACCCCACAAAGTCGACTTTTATTACAGAAACCTGTCGAAAAATGGAGTCGAAGGAAATAACGCCATTGGTATTCGAGTATATTCGATTCGGATGTTATGAAACTAACACTTGCTAAGCAAATTCTCTGGCAATTTATGTGTTTTGAGCCACCACCTCACTGTTCCAAAGCTCCGAAGCTGGAAAAAAGCCAACATGCAGGGGCTACTGTAAATCGAGCTGCTTGGAGCGGTGCCAAGGAGTCTGACTGAAAGTCCAGCTGTCTCAAGCCGAGAACTAAATAAAGCGAGCAAGCTAAGTAGGCAACCTGATGACGTCAAGCAACCTTGTGAATTCCGAATCTCATTCTTCCAGCTGAAGCCAATGACAAAGCAACAAAAAAAAGTAACTGTCACTTTGTGGAAAAACAGGGCATGAAGAGAGTATTTACTTATTACAGTGGATACATAAATTTTTTTATGTGGTGATAATAATGTGATAGGATCATTCAAGTGAGCACTGAAAAACCCTTAAGATATTTAAAATGAACGTCGACTCTGCTTGGAAAATAGATAATGTATGCAAATATCAGTATGGTTTTTATTAATTTATATAAAAAAAAATTCAGTAAATCTTGCGAAAAGGTTCCTGCCCTACTATTTACTTAATCATCTGCATTCTCAGCAAATGATGTTTTGATTTGCTTAATAATATTAATATCCATCTTCAATTGCCGTCTGCCACTTTTGCTGATTGTTTTTCATTAAGTTGATGGTGGCAAATCGAATTTGCCTTTTGCAACTTTGGCTGACCATGTAAAACAAACGATACATCACACAGTTGAGTGCTTCGAATGTGTGTGTGTGATTCTGTCTTCTGTCTTATCATCATTTATGCACCTTCAAATGTATTTCAACACACACACACACAGTTACTCAGTCAGTCCGTCAGTCGGTCGGTCGATTGGGGCAGGAAGGACACTCGACGGTTACGACAGAAAAGATAAATATGTCGTAAAAGTTTTTTATTTGCGTTTTATTTTTGATACAGCAAATGACTAACTTGTTGGCAGACAGACAGACTGACAGACAGACAGACATACGCAAAGTCCATAGCCATCAGGTAAGCCAGAAAGAGACAACGAACAAGCGAGCAAGCAAAGAGAGAAAGAGGGAGATGGAAAGAAATGGAAACAAGGAAGCAGGCGATCAGCGAGTGACAGCGAGCAAACGTCTGTCACGCACAGACCGCCAGCTGTCCCAATGCGGGCGCTGACGGCCCTGCCACGCCCCCTAAACCTTGACTGTAACTTTAAAAAACAATCATGAAGTGGAAAAACAAAAAAGGAACTAAATCGAATGTTGCATGCACTTTGGCGTACTTTTAGATAACTAAGTCTGTACGAAAGAAAGAGCGGGAGAATTAAGTCCTAAATATTTAATAAAATGGTTAAGGATTTTCAATTTTTGAACAAACATCTTATGAATAAAATAGCTCTTTACTGATTAAGTTTTCTCTAAAGATATCTATACAAAATTGTTCTAAGAATTTATAACTTTATTCAACTTAACATCTTTGTGTATTTTTATGCTCATAATCAGCTACTACATAAAAGGGAGGAGTAAAACTATTTCACTACAATATAAATTGTTTACAGAAGTCAAGAGTGAAATTTCTATAAAGAATATTATCATAACAATAAAACTAAAAATATAAATAATAAAAATTAATAAATTAACTGAAATACTTGAAATTTGAAATCCTTATATATGTAATTAGAATTAGTTCTGTTGCTCTTTCTGTTGGAAAGTGAATATATTCTAATGTTATTAATTAAAACAGTACAAGAATGGTCGCTCAAAAAAGATGAAAACTATTTTATAGAGCGTTATTTATTATTATATCGTACTCTAACAATAATATTCGGTTTTTGATTTTTATTGACAATACTTTTACACATTCCAATTCTATACTTTTCAACCTTTTACAAAAAGAGTAATATCCCTTTTATGCTGAGGTATAACAAGCAGCTGGCAAAGCGCAAACAGCACAATAAACTATCCTTTCTCTCACTCTTTATTGCCATGTGCCGAATCCAGCATTACTTGCGTTGAGAGTTAAGAGTGCTGCGAAAAGGTCAACGGGAGACGAGAAGGCCGACCACAAGTTTTTATTACGCATATAATGCCAGCGATTTGCTCGCTTACTCTCTCTCTCTCTCTCTCTCACTCTGTCACTCACTGAGTTTTTTGACCATGGCTTGGAGTCGGGTCTGCATCATTTTTATGCATTTAATTTTTTATGCCGGTGACACAGTGACATCAAATGTCAACGAGCTGCAAAACAAACAGCAGAAGCAGCAGCAAAGGCACCATGACCAAGTATGTACACAAGTTCTGCCCAACGAGTCCTGCCAGCCTGCAGCACAAATATATTACGAGAATGAGTGTCCAATGGGAGGCAGAGGCAGCGACGCAGCGCCGCACAGCGCAGCGCTGCGCAAAGTCAGCGCAGCAAGAAAAATGCTGAAAAACGTACAATACATTTGGGAGTCGTTGCTGTTGCCGCTCTGGCGAAAATTTGCGAGTTTGTGCGATATTAACATATGTAAGTTACTTCTACATGAGTGTATCTGTGTGTGTGTATGTAAGTAGCATGCAGGTTTTATATTTAGCCCATAAGCTGCCTGACTGCTGCACGTCACGGGAGGAGGAGGAGGGGAGACTTAAAGCCGACTCTCAGACGAGGCTCAGAACTTTAAATGAACTTAACAAAGTGAACGGCGGATCTCCTCTGTATGTGTGTGTGCGTGAGTGGCGTATTTAGCGATTTTTCGCAGCCCTTGCCGACACGTAGGTGTAAGTTGTTCAACGTCGTGTATCTGTGAGATACATTCGAGTTAATCGTGGTAAAAGCGCTTCAAAGTCAATTAGAAGTGCAAAGTTCATGGAAATTGTTTTGCTTTGTTTTCTTTTCTGTTGTTTTGTTTGTTTTGGTTTCATAACCCAACAAAAGAAACCGAATACTTTTTGGTAGTTCATCAAAGAACTTTGAAATGGGCAGAGAAGTCGGATTTGAAGTAAATACAACTTTAATACTTTGCTCATTTCATTCTTCTGTTTATAATTGCGGTTTGAGCACACATGTTATATTTTTTGCGGCTGCAATAAATTATTAACACTGTGGTTAGTACAAGCATAAAAAGCGATTTATTAAAAATCATATTTAAAAATCATAACACGACTAATAATGTGAATGCACAACCGCAGCCACAGCACGAATATTACTTTCAATAAATGATATACGTTAACTGTTTATGCACGGCTAATATTATAAATAAATATTTATTTTCTGGCAATATATTAGTAACTTGTGCATAAATAAATAAAAGATAGGTGATAATGCGACAACAAAGGCATTAAAACTCTGTTATCTATCATTATTTTACGAAATAAACTGTACATTTTTAAGATTCATAAAAAGTATTTAAAATTTTTTATTAACCCTATATTAAAAAATATTATTTAAAAATTAAGTTTTTTTTAACATTACTAGTTTTAAGAGTTTGTAGGATCCGCCTGATTTGAAAGGAATATTATAAGGCTCTGAAAGCATTCACAATCAAAAAGAACTTAGTCAATAACTTATTTAACCCTCTAAGGCTACTTTCCAAAATAATGGAAATAATTTATTCAAATAATTTTTTCTTAAATGAATTCTTGCTTCTAAACTCAAATATGCACTCAGAAAGTGCGTAAAAGATTTCGTTTACCTGTAAGGTGAGAAAAAGTGAATAAGTGTCTCGAGGCACTCTTGGGGCTTTGAGTGTAAAAAAGTCGTTTTCAAGTTTCAAAGTTGCATTTTATTTCTTGTTATGGTACTCTGAAAAACAATTTTTGTAAGCTGTGCAGCATGAATGCAGATTGCATATTGTGTTAAACGCACAACAATGTTGGCCGAAGCACCAAGATCTGGCTGACAAGGCAAGATCACATTATCACCTGCACCGCAGTATATCTCAAAGCGGTATGCATATCCAAATGAATCGCACAATACAAATAGCTTGATGCCGCACTTGTGTGGCATATTTGGCATGTACTGGCGCAAGTGGTGCTTCATTTTTGTGCTGCACATTTGTTCGTCGACACAAAGGCGGGGCTGCTTTGGCACGGAGTCAAACCTTTGATTGAGACAGTCGACTAATTTTCACGTGCGGAACAGTGGATCGTAGCCTGGTTCTCCCTTTTTGATGCGCTCGCTCTCATCGCGCAGTGAGAAGTACTTCTTGATTGCCTCGAATCTGGTCCGCGGCATGCAGGTTTGTATGGGCCCAAAAGCGTTTTTTGCCCAGTAGCTCTTCAGATTCGGATAGCGATAAATGGACATGTACAAACATCATAATACCGATGTAGTGGTGGATATCGTCATTGTTAATTTTGAACTTATTTGTTATATTTTCGGTTAAAGCCGCGCGCATGGTTTCGTCCACGATCATTTTCATGATTTCTTCATTGAAGAAATAGCAAAAGAGCTCCAATGGAGTTTTGAGCTGATTTATCTCAGATGGCAGCGAAAAGTCTCCTTGAAAGGCTATATTGTTGACATGCAACTGCATACATTGCTCTCGCCACAGAATCTTAATCGGTTCCTTTGTTATTGATTCAATACCTACATATGTATATATAATTTAATTAGTCACTTATATTACACATAGCAACTATATTTTCTTACCAACACCATTTAAACCGCCAGAAGTTGGCAAAGGTATGCATGATGAATCTTCAATAATTGGCAACGGTGATCGAGGTCTTTTCCTGGTTTTCCGGGAAGGCTCAGATTCCTGTGCATTATTTGGCACATTCAACATCCTCTAATGCATCGGTGAGAGCTTCCACCACATTAAAATCGTCGTCCTCGTCGTCACTTGATATGCTTGACAGTTCCTCATCCGACGGGACTGACTCAAACAACTCCAGCAACTGCTCATCTGACAAGTCCGACAACTTAAAACGAACCCGCTTTGCCATTTCTTTTAATATTTAAATTTTTATTAAGAAAAGTCGTACCACAAACAAAAATCAGCACATAAATTGCAAGTAGTTGTGAAATAGCTGCGGGCCACAAAAGTTCACTTAAAGCCCCAAAAGTGTCTCGAGGCACTGATCACTATTTCACTGCTACAACGCATGTTTATTATGTATTTGCAAATCTGTAACTTGATTTTAATAGTAAATGAACATACCTTTTACGAAAAAAAATAATGAGCTTAATGTGTTTTATATTTTGACTTTTATAAGCAGAACAAAACACAACATGCAGCAGCTCAAGTTTCACGCGCGAAATAAAATTTGTTCTGTGGAAATAAAAATAAAAAGTACCGTTAAAAGCTTCTGAGAGCTTTCAAAGCTTCTACATGAAATCTGGCGTTTGTTATTAACTGCCGTTAAATATTTAAATTATGAAAAAGCTTTTACTTTTTACGCAAATGTGAATAATGTAATAAGTGTCTCAAGACAGTCTTACGTGTTAGAGGGTTAAGCTGTAAATTTTTCATATTTCTAAATTGTATTCAAGTAATTTAATTACTAAACCGGATACTTAATTACTGATAAACAACTAAAGATTAAATTAGATTTATTATTTTTAATTCCTAAATTAATTGCACAAATCCATTTATGTTTAAATTAAATTCAAATGCAAAACACATTTTATTGTAAATTATATTTCTAACCAAATTTTTAGTCGTTTCTCAGACGCTTTTCTTGGAATCATTCATTCCAGATTTACTGCGTAATTATTGTCCTATTCCTTCCCTCAGTGCACCCGCCTCTAAGAGTCTTAATTAACTGCCACAAAATGGCTCCCTTTCTTCAATATATTTCAATTGATTACCAGTTAAAGTCTGATAAATGAGGGACATGTGGCAAATGGAGTGAATATCTATTTTTAAATCGAATGGTAGATGAAAGAAACTGGATACAAAATAAATTAAATACGTAAAGAAAAACCACTTATTTCAGGAATAGTTCGAATAAAGGCAAAAGTGAAGGAATTTGGTTTAGAAAAAAGTGTAAGTTGCATTCAAATTACATGTGCCTATTCATGTTGATTGACTTTACAAAACACACACACTTACTTACATTCAGAGTGGCAATGGATGTTCTGTTTTTGCCACATGCAAAGGCATTTCAGTTTCTCAACGTAGTTTTATTTTGTTGGTCAGAAAACTCTGCGTGCGACTTTAGCATTTAGCCCAAACTGTCGTAGCCAAGTTTTTGTGTTTTGCTTTTAGTACATACGAACAGGCATAAGGCAAAAGTTCCTAGCTCCAATCAGTTTAGCATGCAATTGTTTTTAACACCCCGAGCACACACACATACACAACACTCTTACATACACATACACAGCCGACTCATACTTACAAATCATATGTCAAAATCAAAGTTAATGCCTTTGTGTTATGTACAGCAATTGAAATTATGTGCTTAAAGGCTTTAACTGAGCCTAACAATATACAAAACAAAAAACAAAAATAAAATAAAAATACAAAGCCAAATCGGCAATGTTGCAACAGTCCCCAGAACACAGCACAAACTGCGTATGTTGCCCCATTCTGTTGTACGTACATCATATTTTCTTTTTTGTTGCTGTTTGTTTTTTTTTTTGTTGGTGTTGGCATTATTTTTGTTTTTATTGCGCGATTCATGAAACAATCATAAAAAAAGGAGTCGAGAGGGGCAATTCCAAACAACTGCGGCAAGCACTTGAACCCAAACGGTTGACAGCAACAAAATTACCAATAACAACAACAACAACAATGTGTGTGTGTGTGTACAAATAACAACAACAAACAATAACAGATTAATTGCATATTTCGCACTGGTAATTGAGATTAAACAGTTCAAAAAAGCAGCCGCTCAGCATTTCATAAACCCGCAGGACACATACACACACTCACACACACACATAGAAGTACATCACTTATGTCCTTTATGGACAACACATAAATTTAAGGACTCATGTATATCGTTTGACCCCGCCCCCAACGATGAAAAAGGGTTCTACAGTCGAGGTCATCATTTTGGGCATGCACAACTTGCTTGTAATTCGTTTTAATAATTGTCAACTTGCCGCCTTTATTTGTGACAAACTTTTAATAATTTAATTGCCGTTGCCCTCTGGCAATTGTTGTTGCTGTTGCTCCTGTGCTGCGCTGTGTTTGTTGCTGTTGTTTCAATTGCTGGATTTGCCGCATTCGCATTTAATTGATAAATGCGTCAGCGCCGACTGAGTCGTAATTATAACCGATTTGAATAATTCAATGCGCGGCTCTTGGGCTCAGTCGTTGCGTTTTGTTTACGCAATTAATTGTGAGGCCAAACACTGAACAGTGGTCCTGAAGTTGTGATAAACTGAGAGAATTCCATGTAGTCAAAAAGGTTCAAATTAAATATACATTTCGCAATTACTCTCTCCAATTTAGCAATTAGCTCTATCAGACTGAGAATTAAAACTATTTCAAGTACAAGAAGATGCATTCAGCGGTATCCTATTAAATTCTCTCTATTTCTCAATCTGTTTATCACTTAAGTCTTAATTTCTTATCTGCAAAACTGCAAACACTTTGTAAACACAAAACTCTTTTTTTTTATATTTTTTATTCATAAATAGGTAATTTATATAAATTATCCTGATATCTGATTATAAATTTTGCAAATTAATACTATATGAGAATCAAATCAAAACCAAATTGATTTATAAAGGAGGCATTTAGCTGGTTTGTCAGTTTATCAATAATGGATCACTAATCACTACCTGCTGAATATAAATAAAAATCTATTTTTTTCATATATCACCATACAACGTTAATTAAATGTTCGTCAGAATGGAAATTAGTAACAGTTCTTGTATGACACATATTTGTGATAACGGTGACGAAATTTTACATTCTTGATTGTTCGGATATTTCTGCTAAGTGCAAAAAGTGGTTATCATGGCACCTGCCCCCAATGATGACCTTCGACTAATTTTCTTTAGTTTAAAAAGTAAATTGAATTCAATGGGAATGATTTCCTAAGACTTGTTTTTAATACCAGTTACTTTAAATATTTATTAAATATAATGGTATATTGTCTTCTTTGAAATGTACAATATGTAACAGAAAGAAGGAGGCACTTGTAGATCTCTCTCAATCTCTTGCTCTCTCCTTGAACTCTACTTCTAAGTCTTCACACTTCTCAATTTTGTTGAATGCTCCGCTGCTTTGTTCCACTGTGCGGTCGGGTTGCTTGGTCATCATCTGTTTGGTGTTCTCAACTTCAGTTCTGCACTGTCATTTACTTGATAAGCATTTCACACACTCGCACACACACACGACCGGCCACGCCCCGCGTGCGACACGACACAGCCTGACACGCTTATCCATGCCAGGGAAAGAGGTGGCACCTCCCCAATGAAACAGCCCCGTACGGTGTGTGTCTGTATGTATGAGTGTGTGTGAGTGTGTGTGTGTGTGTGTATATATCTTATAAAAAAAACCTCTTTACGAGGTAAAAGACTAGTGACGAAAACAGTTATATGCCCCAAAATTTCTGATATCCAATTTTGTGACGAATAACATTAAGTTTGACATATAAATTATTTTAAAAAAAATTTGGCACTCGGCACATTGCGCTAAAATGTCTCAATTCTTCATACCAAATAAAAACCACTGTTTTGCGCAGTGCCGAATGCAAAAATTTTTTTTAAAATAATTTATATGTCAAACTTAATGTTATTCGTCACAAAATTGGATATCAGAAATTTTGGGACATATAACTGTTTTCGTCACTAGACTTTTACCTCGTAAAGAGGTTTTTTTTATAAGATATCAGAAATTTTTGAATAAGAAATTTTTAAATTGAATTTTTTTTTGGACAGTATATCTTTATCAACTTTGTTTATTTTTTGTACAAGCTGAAACAAACTGTCTGGCAACACTGGTTCCCTTTACAAACACACATGCCAAGCGCAAAAGCTAGTAGCACTCTCAAACTCTGGCTGCTATGACACTTTGCTGCTGCTGTAGGCATGCTACTGCATATGTACATGCAGAAGTGTAAAGGTAAAAGGTATATTCAGTTAACAGGTAATATCTTGCCCAAACGAAATTTGACGGCTATGTGTTATATGTCAAAAACGTAAAATTGAATTGTCTACAACAAATAACATATTTAAAAGTCATTTGAAACGTAGATTTTTCTTAAATCGCCGAAATGTGGGAAAAAAACCATTCACCTGAAGCTTTTTACCTGTGCTTTTAAGCAAAAAAGTTTACAGCTAGGCTTAAAGCCCTTCAAAACACCTTTCTAACGATATATAGATCAAATCTGTAGCTTCTATTGTTTGGAAGCTGTGGTTTTTGGCGATTTACATGCACATGTACATACTGCATATGTACTAGTACATGCAGTAGTGTAAAGGTAAAAAGTATATTCAGTTAATAAGTAATATCTTCCAAACCCATCGGTAAAATTTTTTCTATCATATATCAAAAAACGCGAAATTTTATACACTACAACATATTGAAAGCTAAAAAAAATCGTTAGCGTCGTTTTCTCAAAAACCGCCAAAATGTGGGACAAAATATCTTATTTCTCCTGTTGCTTTTTACCTATGCACTTTAGAAAAAGCCGACTCGTGGTAAAAGCGCTTCAAAGTCAATTAGAAGTGCAAAGTTCATGGAAATTGTTTTGCTTTGTTTTCTTTTCTGTTGTTTTGTTTGTTTTGGTTTCATAACCCAACAAAAGAAACCGAATACTTTTTGGTAGTTCATCAAAGAACTTTGAAATGGGCAGAGAAGTCGGATTTGAAGTAAATACAACTTTAATACTTTGCTCATTTCATTCTTCTGTTTATAATTGCGGTTTGAGCACACATGTTATATTTTTTGCGGCTGCAATAAATTAGTACAAGCATAAAAAGCGATTTATTAAAAATCATATTTAAAAATCATAACACGACTAATAATGTGAATGCACAACCGCAGCCACAGCACGAATATTACTTTCAATAAATGATATACGTTAACTGTTTATGCACGGCTAATTTATTTTCTGGCAATATATTAGTAACTTGTGCATAAATAAATAAAAGATAGGTGATAATGCGACAACAAAGGCATTAAAACTCTGTTATCTATCTATCATTATTTTACGAAATAAACTGTACATTTTTAAGATTCATAAAAAGTATTTAAAATTTTTTATTAACCCTATATTAAAAATTATTATTTAAAAATTAAGTTTTTTTTAACATTACTAGTTTTAAGAGTTTGTAGGATCCGCCTGATTTGAAAGGAATATTATAAGGCTCTGAAAGCACTCACAATCAAAAAGAACTTAGTCAATAACTTATTTAAGCTGTAAATTTTTCATATTTCTAAATTGTATTCAAGTAATTTAATTACTAAACCGGATACTTAATTACTGATAAACAACTAAAGATTAAATTAGATTTATTATTTTTAATTCCTAAATTAATTGCACAAATCCATTTATGTTTAAATTAAATTCAAATGCAAAACACATTTTATTGTAAATTATATTTCTAACCAAATTTTTAGTCGTTTCTCAGACGCTTTTCTTGGAATCATTCATTCCAGATTTACTGCGTAATTATTGTCCTATTCCTTCCCTCAGTGCACCCGCCTCTAAGAGTCTTAATTAACTGCCACAAAATGGCTCCCTTTCTTCAATATATTTCAATTGATTACCAGTTAAAGTCTGATAAATGAGGGACATGTGGCAAATGGAGTGAATATCTATTTTTAAATCGAATGGTAGATGAAAGAAACTGGATACAAAATAAATTAAATACGTAAAGAAAAACCACTTATTTCAGGAATAGTTCGAATAAAGGCAAAAGTGAAGGAATTTGGTTTAGAAAAAAGTGTAAGTTGCATTCAAATTACATGTGCCTATTCATGTTGATTGACTTTACAAAACACACACACTTACTTACATTCAGAGTGGCAATGGATGTTCTGTTTTTGCCACATGCAAAGGCATTTCAGTTTCTCAACGTAGTTTTATTTTGTTGGTCAGAAAACTCTGCGTGCGACTTTAGCATTTAGCCCAAACTGTCGTAGCCAAGTTTTTGTGTTTTGCTTTTAGTACATACGAACAGGCATAAGGCAAAAGTTCCTAGCTCCAATCAGTTTAGCATGCAATTGTTTTTAACACCCCGAGCACACACACATACACAACACTCTTACATACACATACACAGCCGACTCATACTTACAAATCATATGTCAAAATCAAAGTTAATGCCTTTGTGTTATGTACAGCAATTGAAATTATGTGCTTAAAGGCTTTAACTGAGCCTAACAATATACAAAACAAAAAACAAAAATAAAATAAAAATACAAAGCCAAATCGGCAATGTTGCAACAGTCCCCAGAACACAGCACAAACTGCGTATGTTGCCCCATTCTGTTGTACGTACATCATATTTTCTTTTTTGTTGCTGTTTGTTTTTTTTTTTTGTTGGTGTTGGCATTATTTTTGTTTTTATTGCGCGATTCATGAAACAATCATAAAAAAAGGAGTCGAGAGGGGCAATTCCAAACAACTGCGGCAAGCACTTGAACCCAAACGGTTGACAGCAACAAAATTACCAATAACAACAACAACAACAACAACAATGTGTGTGTGTGTGTACAAATAACAACAACAAACAATAACAGATTAATTGCATATTTCGCACTGGTAATTGAGATTAAACAGTTCAAAAAAGCAGCCGCTCAGCATTTCATAAACCCGCAGGACACATACACACACTCACACACACACATAGAAGTACATCACTTATGTCCTTTATGGACAACACATAAATTTAAGGACTCATGTATATCGTTTGACCCCGCCCCCAACGATGAAAAAGGGTTCTACAGTCGAGGTCATCATTTTGGGCATGCACAACTTGCTTGTAATTCGTTTTAATAATTGTCAACTTGCCGCCTTTATTTGTGACAAACTTTTAATAATTTAATTGCCGTTGCCCTCTGGCAATTGTTGTTGCTGTTGCTCCTGTGCTGCGCTGTGTTTGTTGCTGTTGTTTCAATTGCTGGATTTGCCGCATTCGCATTTAATTGATAAATGCGTCAGCGCCGACTGAGTCGTAATTATAACCGATTTGAATAATTCAATGCGCGGCTCTTGGGCTCAGTCGTTGCGTTTTGTTTACGCAATTAATTGTGAGGCCAAACACTGAACAGTGGTCCTGAAGTTGTGATAAACTGAGAGAATTCCATGTAGTCAAAAAGGTTCAAATTAAATATACATTTCGCAATTACTCTCTCCAATTTAGCAATTAGCTCTATCAGACTGAGAATTAAAACTATTTCAAGTACAAGAAGATGCATTCAGCGGTATCCTATTAAATTCTCTCTATTTCTCAATCTGTTTATCACTTAAGTCTTAATTTTTTATCTGCAAAACTGCAAACACTTTGTAAACACAAAACTCTTTTTTTTTATATTTTTTATTCATAAATAGGTAATTTATATAAATTATCCTGATATCTGATTATAAATTTTGCAAATTAATACTATATGAGAATCAAATCAAAACCAAATTGATTTATAAAGGAGGCATTTAGCTGGTTTGTCAGTTTATCAATAATGGATCACTAATCACTACCTGCTGAATATAAATAAAAATCTATTTTTTTCATATATCACCATACAACGTTAATTAAATGTTCGTCAGAATGGAAATTAGTAACAGTTCTTGTATGACACATATTTGTGATAACGGTGACGAAATTTTACATTCTTGATTGTTCGGATATTTCTGCTAAGTGCAAAAAGTGGTTATCATGGCACCTGCCCCCAATGATGACCTTCGACTAATTTTCTTTAGTTTAAAAAGTAAATTGAATTCAATGGGAATGATTTCCTAAGACTTGTTTTTAATACCAGTTACTTTAAATATTTATTAAATATAATGGTATATTGTCTTCTTTGAAATGTACAATATGTAACAGAAAGAAGGAGGCACTTGTAGATCTCTCTCAATCTCTTGCTCACTCCTTGAACTCTACTTCTAAGTCTTCACACTTCTCAATTTTGTTGAATGCTCCGCTGCTTTGTTCCACTGTGCGGTCGGGTTGCTTGGTCATCATCTGTTTGGTGTTCTCAACTTCAGTTCTGCACTGTCATTTACTTGATAAGCATTTCACACACTCGCACACACACACGACCGGCCACGCCCCGCGTGCGACACGACACAGCCTGACACGCTTATCCATGCCAGGGAAAGAGGTGGCACCTCCCCAATGAAACAGCCCCGTACGGTGTGTGTCTGTATGTATGAGTGTGTGTGAGTGTGTGTGTGTGTGTGTATATATCTTATAAAAAAAACCTCTTTACGAGGTAAAAGACTAGTGACGAAAACAGTTATATGCCCCAAAATTTCTGATATCCAATTTTGTGACGAATAACATTAAGTTTGACATATAAATTATTTTAAAAAAAATTTGGCACTCGGCACATTGCGCTAAAATGTCTCAATTCTTCATACCAAATAAAAACCACTGTTTTGCGCAGTGCCGAATGCAAAAATTTTTTTAAAATAATTTATATGTCAAACTTAATGTTATTCGTCACAAAATTGGATATCAGAAATTTTGGGGCATATAACTGTTTTCGTCACTAGACTTTTACCTCGTAAAGAGGTTTTTTTTTATAAGATATCAGAAATTTTTGAATAAGAAATTTTTAAATTGAATTTTTTTTTGGACAGTATATCTTTATCAACTTTGTTTATTTTTTGTACAAGCTGAAACAAACTGTCTGGCAACACTGGTTCCCTTTACAAACACACATGCCAAGCGCAAAAGCTAGTAGCACTCTCAAACTCTGGCTGCTATGACACTTTGCTGCTGCTGTAGGCATGCTACTGCATATGTACATGCAGAAGTTTAAAGGTAAAAGGTATATTCAGTTAACAGGTAATATCTTGCCCAAACGAAATTTGACGGCTATGTGTTATATGTCAAAAACGTAAAATTGAATTGTCTACAACAAATAACATATTTAAAAGTCATTTGAAACGTAGATTTTTCTTAAATCGCCGAAATGTGGGAAAAAAACCATTCACCTGAAGCTTTTTACCTGTGCTTTTAAGCAAAAAAGTTTACAGCTAGGCTTAAAGCCCTTCAAAACACCTTTCTAACGATATATAGATCAAATCTGTAGCTTCTATTGTTTGGAAGCTGTGGTTTTTGGCGATTTACATGCACATGTACATACTGCATATGTACTAGTACATGCAGTAGTGTAAAGGTAAAAAGTATATTCAGTTAATAAGTAATATCTTATAAACCCATCGGTAAAATTTTTTCTATCATATATCAAAAAACGCGAAATTTTATACACTACAACATATTGAAAGCTAAAAAAAATCGTTAGCGTCGTTTTCTCAAAAACCGCCAAAATGTGGGACAAAATATCTTATTTCACCTGTTGCTTTTTACCTATGCACTTTAGAAAAAAAAGTTTAAAGGTCTGCCTAAAAGCCCTTCAAAATACCTTTCCAACGATATATAGATCACGTCTGTAGCTTCTATAGTTTGGATGCTAAAGGGGTTTTAATTTTAGCGGTTTTTAGCGATTTCCCGCTAAACTAGCTTTTTTTCGAAAAAGTCGTAGAACAAACGTTTCTAGATTTTTGATCGGGAACAAGTCCTCATTCAAACTTTTAAGCTAAATTTACGATTTGATCCAAACAAACAAACAAACAAACAGACTGACTTTTCATCTCGTTTTGAAAAGGGCACCAAAAATTTCAAAATTAATTATCTTCTGAACCGGTGATCGATTTTGATGATCAAGGTGTCATTCGACGCGTATTTTTGATAAGAATAGTAAAAAATTAAAATAAAAATCGAAAAGGCTCCAACGGCCCCATTTGCTCCAATAATTTAAAATTTTCCCCTCCCACTAACACCTGTTTATCTCACGAACCAGGTAAGTTTCCAAAAGTCTTAGTATGCACATTTGTAAGTAAAATTGATACCTTTCGATCGGTATATAACTCGACCCGATCGGACAGTCATAGCAAATTTTCCATTCTTCCTGTGTATATATGCTAGTCGCCTTCGCACCCTTTGTGCTGCTTTCGTCACTAGCGCGGACTGCCGTCCGGAAAAATTGTGCGACGGAGGCAGAAGCTGTTTCTGTTCGCTTTTTTGTTTCCGTCTCTGTCAAGCAAACGTCAAACGTTGCCGCAGGCAGCGGGATTGATGCAACAAAACGAAGCAAGCACACGTGTCAAAAGAAATAAAGTGACATTGTCATTTTTATTGCTGCGCTGACGTCTGCTGCTACTGTTTAATAAATCGTAAGTGTTTTGTTATTTAATTTTTTTATTTTGTGTATAGAAAACTAACGCATTGATTTTTAATTTAGATTATGAACTGAACTTTGAGGAATGCAAGGAGCTTCGTCTGGAATTTTATTTTCTGAAGGCGGTGGTCAATGGCTTTAGTGGGAGCTGTGTTTCATTTTCAAGGCAAACTGGTAAAATTAAGCAAGTTAAAAAAAAAATATAAAACAAAAATGTAAAACAAAATATTGAATAAAAAACATATTAAAAATAAAAAAATTAATTTTTTTAATTTTTATTAATTTTTTTCAATTGTTGAGGAATCCTTAAGGAATTTTATTAAAAAAACGTTAGGGAATCATTGAGGAATTTTCAGCAAAATTCCTGGTCGATTCCCTAGAGAAAATGGCTTAAGAATCGTTAGGGAATCATTGAGGAATTCTCGGCAGAGTTCCCTAAGGTTTCCCTAATTTTAGCGGTTTTTAGCGATTTCCCGCTAAACTAGCTTTTTTTCGAAAAAGTCGTAGAACAAACGTTTCTAGATTTTTGATCGGGAACAAGTCCTCATTCAAACTTTTAAGCTAAATTTACGATTTGATCCAAACAAACAAACAAACAAACAGACTGACTTTTCATCTCGTTTTGAAAAGGGCACCAAAAATTTCAAAATTAATTATCTTCTGAACCGGTGATCGATTTTGATGATCAAGGTGTCATTCGACGCGTATTTTTGATAAGAATAGTAAAAAATTAAAATAAAAATCGAAAAGGCTCCAACGGCCCCATTTGCTCCAATAATTTAAAATTTTCCCCTCCCACTAACACCTGTTTATCTCACGAACCAGGTAAGTTTCCAAAAGTCTTAGTATGCACATTTGTAAGTAAAATTGATACCTTTCGATCGGTATATAACTCGACCCGATCGGACAGTCATAGCAAATTTTCCATTCTTCCTGTGTATATATGCTAGTCGCCTTCGCACCCTTTGTGCTGCTTTCGTCACTAGCGCGGACTGCCGTCCGCAGTGATAGTTTAGAGGCTCTTGGCAGTCGCTCATAAGCAATTCATGTGTTTGCAAACAGTTCAATTTAATTGTAGTGCCGCTGGTGCGAAATTGCTGCTCAATTATTAAGGCAAAGAAGTATTAGAGCGGGGACACGCGGTTCGAGGACTTTTGAGTAACGTGTTTGCTTTTCCGGCCAGGAAAAGTGTTGGCCATCAACATTTGCCTAGGCCAAGCTTCAGGTGCGAGTGTATCTCGTTTCAGTTGCAGATTTTTACCGTTTTCGGCACATAATTGCGGCGAGACTCGAAGATAAATTACCCAAACTCAAAACTTTGACCTAAGCGCCGTTTTCGTGAGTAAGATTAATGATGCGGCAATTGCCAGCCATATAAACGGCAACTATCACAGCAACAACAGCAACGGTAGCAAGTTGAACAACTTTATGGGATTTGAATCAAGGGTTGCTTGTAGTCATGAGTGAGTTAAGGGGGTTGAGTGGCTCATGGGCAACAACATAATCATTTCAGCAGCAGGTAACTGCGAACAGAACACATAGGAAAGGGAGCACCACATGTGGCCAGGGAACCCGCCTAGGTGCGAATGGGTGCATATATATGGATGGATACATTACGCACACTCCGAACTGAACAAGATACAGATACATATATGCTACTAGTGAGATATTCAGATACATTTATTGCTTTGCCATAAACTTGAGTAATAAATTTTATTTTTATTGTTGAGCTGACTCCAACTGCTTGACTGACTGACGACATACTGACTGAGGGAACTGGTGAGGGGCTCAGTTGGCCAAATTGGCATATTTATGGCCAAGAGGTTCACGAAAGGCGTTGCCAAAATAGCAAAACGATAAACGACACTTCAATGAACTGAACCGAGTGTGGTCGTGATTTATACTACGAACACCATCAGACATATCCAAGTTTTAAAGCGAACAAGACGAACGATGTGCGACTTCAAGTATCTCACAAATGCCACTCTTGGCTAATGGATTTGAGAATCGCGATAAATCATTAATAACTTTTAAATTCCTTAAATTTATCATATGGAATTATAATAACTCTTAATAACCCAACTTTCCATTCAATTCAATCTGTAATCGAAACTTGCCTGAATTTCTTCATTAGGATCTCAAAGGAAGCTTCTGGCCCCGAAGCTTCTGGCTTAGTCGAGACTTACGCAAATTTTATGAATTTGTTTCATGATTCATGCTAATCACGTGACACATAAAGCAGAGCGCAAAGCCAAAAAAAAACCAAAAACATTATTTAAATATCTTAATGTGTTTAATTTACGTGTATTTGCCATGTGGAGTAACATTTGTATGTATTTTGTGTGTGCGTGTGTGTATTTAACTCGTATATGGAAATATTCAAATTTCCAGCAGGTGTGTAATTAAATTGGAAATTGCGAGTCGTGCTCAGGCGGCATTTTGGGCACGCACAGAAGCCTAGAAAACAAGGCAAAATGTTTTCTGGGATTTGAGCTCCTTCTAACTGGCCATTGTCGTCGCCTTTTGCCTGCTTATTATGTAAAGCACTTGATCCGCCGTCGAAAGGTCGCATTTAAAGTAGAAGAAGTTACTGAACTTTAAGTCCCATCTATATATGGATTGGCTAAATTCTTCATTGTATTCGCTTGTACTTAATTTATGCTCAGCTATCAGCCAACGGATGCATTGCACCCAAAGTCTCTAGGCCATTTTCGTTTGCTGCGAGTATGTGTGTCAATGACCCCCTTGGGGGTAACCGGGTTGAGGTGGGCATAAAGGCAGCTACGATTACGACCAGGCCAACGCAGCGCTGATGTTGCCGTGGCACTGTTATAATCCTAATTAATGTATTAAACTTGCAAGATGTGGTATTCGTCCTTCGTTTTACACGTGGTACGCTTGAGAGCTTTTCGAAAACTAAAAAAACTAATCTCTTTGAAAACACTTTAATAAATTTGGTTAATTTTTATGTATTTTTATATTTTTTTATAAGTGAAGCAGTATTTTAATAAGTCCAATATTTTATTAAAGATTTTAAAATTTTAAAGGCATTCCAATTACTATTTATTGTGTTATTATTAATTCTATTTTATTTAAATTTTATAATATAGAGTTACGATATTTTGCCTTCAACTTGTTATCAATATTTACACTTGGGTTCAAGATTATTACATTTTAAATCAGTTCATCGGTTGAAATTAGTCTTTATAAATTTAAAAAATCACGAAAGAAACCATTGCAGAGTAAATAAGGTTTTAAAAATAAAACATAGTATATAAAATGTTTTTAAACATTTAAAACATATATTATGTAGTAACAAATTAAGAGATTTTGTTTTAAATTTTTTAAATTTTTATATCCGTTCCATTTAAGTAAGAGGCTTTAAGAGTTGTTGAGAAAACAAAAGCGCATTGAGCCTTAAGTTCCAAGAGTGGAGATAAAAATCTCGCATAAATAAGTAATTGAGCAACCCTCGCGTTGCGTAGTTTACGTAGCGCTTCTCTCACTAAATGCGTAAATTTAATTGGCTCAAAGTCACACGCGTCGTATAATTAATGACATGAGTCAGAGCCACAGAACAAGCCAACAGAACGGAATGGAACCAAAGAGAACAGACGAGGGCATATGAGAAGTGAACAAAAATGAACATACTACTCAGAGAGACTAGCCAACATAATCTGAATAAGTCATAAGGTCTTGGCTTTCCAAACAATAGTAATGCCAACAACAACAGCAACAACAACAACAACAGCAACAACGCTCAGCACAAATAAGCCATATGTGTTTCGTATTCGTATTGACTGGCAGTTAACATGGCCAGGCAAAAAGTTTGCTTGAGTTTTCAACTGCTTGCAAAACTGTCCTGTGCATACCAAAAAACCTGCAACTACAAACACACAACACACAATTGCAACTGTCACCTACCCTTCAGACTTTAAATTCCTTTTCCTTCTCGTTGTTGTAATATTTTGACACTTTGTTGTTATTTTTCTAATAATTCTGCCAGCGTCGACCGTCCGCTGCTCGAGCGACGCAAGCAGAATTACTTTTCGTCTGTTTCTGTTCGTTTCTCTTGTTTCGTTGCGTGCCGACGTCCAAAAAAATGCACGTCGTGCGTGCGCTGCTTAAGCGACGCAGGCAGAGGCTGTTTCTGCTCGTTTCTTTTTGTTTCTTTCTCTCTCTATCATACAAGTTTTCGGCCGATTTTGACGTCGCCAAAAATTGTGCGACGGAGGCAGAAGCTGTTTCTGTTCGCTTTTTTGTTTCCGTCTCTGTCAAGCAAACGTCAAACGTTGCCGCAGGCAGCGGGATTGATGCAACAAAACGAAGCAAGCACACGTGTCAAAAGAAATAAAGTGACATTGTCATTTTTATTGCTGCGCTGACGTCTGCTGCTACTGTTTAATAAATCGTAAGTGTTTTGTTATTTAATTTTTTTATTTTGTGTATAGAAAACTAACGCATTGATTTTTAATTTAGATTATGAACTGAACTTTGAGGAATGCAAGGAGCTTCGTCTGGAATTTTATTTTCTGAAGGCGGTGGTCAATGGCTTTAGTGGGAGCTGTGTTTCATTTTCAAGGCAAACTGGTAAAATTAAGCAAGTTAAAAAAAAAATATAAAACAAAAATGTAAAACAAAATATTGAATAAAAAACATATTAAAAATAAAAAAATTAATTTTTTTAATTTTTATTAATTTTTTTCAATTGTTGAGGAATCCTTAAGGAATTTTATTAAAAAAACGTTAGGGAATCATTGAGGAATTTTCAGCAAAATTCCTGGTCGATTCCCTAGAGAAAATGGCTTAAGAATCGTTAGGGAATCATTGAGGAATTCTCGGCAGAGTTCCCTAAGGTTTCCCTAACGGGAAACGTAAGGGAATCACTATGGAGTGTTCCCTATTCCTCAATCGTAGGACATCACAATGTTAAATTCCCTAAGGATTTTCATACAAAATCCCTAAGGATTCCTTAGGCATAGGGAACCATTCCCAAATGATTCCTTTGACATTCCTTTGTGAATGTGACTGAAGGGTA
>JAWNPO010000019.1:0-58147 GCA_035047525.1 Drosophila quinaria
TATGCAGTATCACCCTGAATATATAATTTTGTTCATACATTTCAATCCAATTAAAACAAAATATTAAAATCTCACCTAAAACAGTTGAGAAAGTTCATATTTAATGCTACAAAATTAAATAGAATATTAATTCAAATATGGGTTTTTACATGTGTGTGTGTGTATAAATGTCTTAAATGCCGTGTTAGGCTAAAAAGAAAACAGCAACATGGGAATGGAAATTGACAATCTACCTATTTACCAACCATTTACTAACCATTTACTTTTCAACTGCCAATATTTGGCCATGAAAAATCATGAATCCATTTCTGACTGTCTCTCACTCTACATGCTGCCATATACTGCTCCATATATATATGTATCAACTGCCAATTCTACTCTTTTTTGCAGTCTCCTGCGCTGTACTCGGCCAATTCTGCCAATTCTACTCTTTTTTGCAGTCTCCTGCGCTGTACTTGGCACCGGCTAAAAAACGTAAGAAAAATTGTCAATCTGTCTATTTACCAACCATTTACTTGAATTTACTTTTCGGCCGCCATTATTTGGCCATGAAAAATCACGTTCTCATTTTTGACTGTCTCTCACTCTATATACTGCCATATATATATGTACCAACTGCCAATTCTACTCTTTATTGCAATCTCCTTTGCTCCCTGCGCTGTACTCGGTACCGGCTAAAAACCGAAAAAAATTCGTTTTCTTTTCCAGTCTTGTCCGTTAAAATAAACTCAAATATTCAAATTGAGCTATTTTTGCGCGCCCCTTATTATTGTCGGCTCTTCACTTACATTCGGCCGTTGGCTAGTCAAACGTCTTTACTCTGTGTGTGTGTGTACACATGTGTAAGAAATGCTGCGTTGGATCAACAAGAAAACAAAAATATGGGCATGAAAATTGAAAATTGCTTTTTGGACGGTATTTTGCTGCCTTTTCTGTTTTCACCCATGCTGTTCGTCTCGAGATCTAGACTTCTGGGCTTAATGGCCACCTTTTAACCACTACCTATTTTTGCCTACTAAATCTAAATATATCGCTACCTATTTACTACCAATATTCTAACCCAAATGCACCTACCTACTACCTATACCCTTTCTCAAATCTACCTACTTACTGCCTATATTTTTACTCAAATGTAAATCACCTTTTTGTTTCAGCTTACACCATGTCCACGCTAAAACAAAAACCAACGGCTGTCTCTGCCTCCACTAATGCCCTGGGCTTTAAACCACCTTCTGCCGAGTCCAGCCCAGAAGGTTCTTGCTGACGTTAGAAAAGCAATTATCCAATCCAAGGAGAATAACCCCTTTGTTGCCATCAACATTGAAGATGACGACTCTCCTATGGATATCGTTGGGCGAATTGATCCTCGAAAATCACTTTCCTTTCTAGTCAAGGGACTAGAGGACACGTTCTCTGTCGTCACCAAAGCTCTGGAATTTCTGCCAAAATCATTTACTACTGAGTTGGCATCTGGAGGAGGCATCTTTGTTACACCAATTTCGCCAGTCGCTCGACTTAAGCTTATTGATTACTTTGTGAACTTGAAATACACCGTGGTCAAGAACCTTAGCAAGTCTGAAGCTAAATTCAAAGTTGTCTGAGAAAGCTACCACTGTCGACCCCAACAACATGGATTACGGCTCAGCTCAACCAACTTGGCTTCTCCACCTTCAATGTGGAAAACCTGAAGGGCAACCAAACCGGGGATCCACTCAATCTATTCAAGATTGAATTGAATCCTCAAGACAACAATAAAGAGATCTTCAAACTCAAATCGCTTGGACCGTTTAAAATCAACATAGAGGAATTTCACGGAGGTAAAAAAATATACCAGTGCCACAGATGCCAACAATTCGACCATAAGCTTGAAGACTGCACTTACAAGGGCTATAAATGCTTCAAGTGTTCTGGTCCTCATTATTACACCGACTGCACTAAACCGGACACTGTGCCAGGCACTTGCATAAACTGCAATGGGAAACACATTGCTGCCTTTCCAGGCTGCCCAATATACAAGAAGGCCGCCAAAAATCAAAAATCCCAGGCAATTCGAGGCAATCCCCTGAAATCTTCCGTGAAATACAGAATCTCTCGGATAGCATGCATTCAATCCTAAGCAAGCTGCACAAGCCAAACGATGACTCCAATGGATACTAAGGACTGCACAGGACATCGGAGACTTCAACCTGGGTGCCTCTGTCCGCTCTGCGCCCAGACATGAACAGTATTGCGGCTACTGTTTGTGTCTGGGAGTGGGGTGGATGGGGAAGCCCAGGGGACATCCCCTGCCCAGGACTCAGTCGAGGAGCATCGCACAATTATTACTAGTTTTGAACAACTCACCAAAAAATCAGGCCTTGATGGCTTTACGTGCCTTACTAGATAACATATACCATAATTTTTTCTTAATAAAAGTCCTGTTAAAAACAGAATAACACTCTTCTGCCTTTTCTCACTTTGACTCACGCCTGCTTCCAATGGACTAACGCTACGCTGAGAATACTTTTCTGTCGTATGTTTACTTTTTTGTTGCCCTTCGTTACTTCGTTTCTCTTTTCAATAGATGTTTCCTTCCTCTCTCCATTGGGCTTTTGTTCCCATTTCTGCTCCTGCCTATTCTGCTGTCTTTTTCCTGTTTACTTCATGCTC
This sequence comes from Drosophila quinaria, assembly GCA_035047525.1. Lineage (NCBI taxonomy): Eukaryota > Metazoa > Arthropoda > Insecta > Diptera > Drosophilidae > Drosophila > Drosophila quinaria. Next base: position 2,650 of record JAWNPO010000019.1, read on the forward strand.
ATCTTTATCTCATTTTTTTTTCGCTTAGACATTTGTAAGGAAATGCTAACGTATTCACTATGGTGCAACTTATTGTATTAAGATCTCTTTCCTCAGGCTTTGCTGGTGTAGTTGTGTACATGGGGTTGACGATGTTTATCATGTAGGTCGTCTATGTAATTGTTCTATGGGCTCTCTTTTCTACCCCATCTAAATACATACAATAACTCTTATTCACATCAGCATCACTGTATAACTCCTCATCTACACCATGGCTAACAACAACAACAACATTAATGACTCTAACATGTTAACAAATGAGCTAAAGATCATCTCATGGAATGCAGCCGGTATCCTTAATAAGATCACGGAACTCGAGTCATATATCCATCAGAACAACATTGACATTGTCATCATATCGGAAACACACCTAACTAGCGGCGACTCTATTGAAATTGATGGATACTATACCTATACTGCCAACCATCCAACAAATACCAGAAGGGGTGGATCTGCCATCATAATCAACCAAAATATTGAACATATTGCTCTACCTACACTAATCACTCAAGCCCTACAATGCGCTCCTGTCTGTATATCCTTTGCTGACCAACCTCTTCTAAAACTAGTTGCTGCCTACCTTCCTCCATTACAAGGCTTAACATCTGAAGCCTTTGAACTTCTTTTTGACCACTTTGAACCAAGATTCCTCATTGCAGGCGACTGGAATGCCAAACACTCTTGGTGGGGCAATTCTCGTGCCTGCAATCGAGGCAATGAACTCATTGCTTGCCTTAGGGCTCACAACTATAACATCCTTGCCACTGGCTCTCCTACTCACTTTCCATACGACCAGCGCAAGCGCCCAATCGCTATTGATTTCGCCGTCTACTGCGGCATACCAAATGATTGCCTACACATAGAATCCTCCCTGGATCTTGGCTCCGATCATCTACCACTATTAATCACTCTTTCTAGTAAACCAAACATTATCCCATTTAATAAACCTCTTCTAGCAGCCAGCGATAGAAAATTTCACCACTGGCTTAACCAAAACACCCTTCTAAACACCACCATTTCATCTGGCCTAGATATTGAAGACGCTGTGGATATACTTACCAGGAATATCCACCAAGCAGCCACCTACTGCCTCCAGCGACTCACTCATCTTCCGTTGAACAGTCGGTTCAGAACTCATTATATCCCCAATCGCCGCATTCAAAATATCCTTATTGCTAAGCGTTTCTTCAAATACAACCATTTAGTTCTTCGCAATAATGAGGCTAGAATAATGCACAGGTTTACGTCCAAACGACTCCATGATGCGCTCCTAGCTAACAAAAAAGAAGACTAGATAGAACCCTTTCTTCCATTGATAGAACTGACAGATACAGTATGCAAAAACTGTGGAAGTTCACAAAACAAATTAAAAGACAACCCATTCCTAATATGCCAATCTTACGGCATAGTACTACCTCTAATAATAGACCTAGCTGGTGCAAAACGCCCCTGGAAAAGGCAGAAGCCTTTGCAAATCACCTTGAACTAAGATTCACTCCATTCCTTTTAAATACCGAGACTCAACGTCTTGAAATTGAAAACCAATTGACAACAAATGCGCTGCAACAACCACAATCACCAACTGGCATCCCTTTCCGACCTGTCACTCTTGCCGAAGTCAAGAGTTTAATTAAAAATCTGGAGAATAACAAAGCACCAGGCCTTGACAATATAGATAATAGAATTATTAAAGCTCTCCCAGATTCCGCCATTCTCTACCTTATTCTTATATACAACAATGTGCTACGCCATGGTCACTTTCCGCAGCAGTGGAAAGTGGCTGTAGTCACAATGATTCCTAAACCAGGAAAGCCTACTGAACAACTTGCCTCCTATAGTCCAATCAGTCTTTTATCTGGCCTCTCCAAAATACTTGAACGACTTCTTTTAACCCGCATGTTTGAAACACAAACCTTTATAAAAACAATTCCAAGTCATCAATTTGGATTTCGTTACCAACATTGCACAGATCAGCAATTAGCTCGTGTCACCCAATTTATTCTCAACGCCTATGAGAATAACCAATTTTGTTCTGCTGTCTATATAGACATACAGGAGGCCTTTGACAGAGTTTGGCACTCGGGCCTTTTCTACAAACTTAAAACCATTCTTCCCCCTGCCCTGTACAATGTTATTTGTCACTACCTTTCAAATCGCACATTTATGGTTGAATCCCACAAGGGTGCCAGATCTACACCCAAAAACATAATGGCCGGCGTTCCACAAGGCAGTGTGCTTGGCCCAATCCTTTATACAATCTATACCGCCGACCTCCCAACTCCTGAATCCATTCTAATAAACCCACCCTATAATACAACGGCTCTTGTTGCCACCTACGCTGATGACACTGTTGTCATGTCTGCCGCAGAATCTGCCTTTACTGCCATTCGTCAAGTCAATACCATCTTAGAGGCTCTAACTGCCTGGTCAAACAAATGGATTGCATCCAAATCAATGCCAATAAAACTGCCCATGTTCTCTATACATTGAGAAACACCACTGATCTTAACATTGCCAGACTTTCACCCAAACTATTGGGTCAAACCATTGAAACACTAACTAAGCACACCTATTTGGGTGTTTGCTTAGACAAAAAACTAACCTTTTGCGACCATGTCGACTCCCTTCTTACCAAATTGAGATCACGTAGATCCCAACTGAATTGGCTAATAAATAAGGATAGCCGCCTGCCTTTAGACTGCAAAAGCATGCTCTATAAACAACTCATTGCTCCTATTTGGCAATATGCCCTCCCTGTCTGGGGCTCCCTTTCCAGCAACTCTCAAGTTCATAGAATCACCACCTTTCAAAACACAACATTAAGAAAAATTACGAATGCCCCCATCTTACCGAGAAACACCAGTATATACAATGATCTCCAAATTAGCACAGTTGAGGAAGTGTACGAAAATATCTTCCTCCAACTATGCTCAACGGCTCAGTCTACACTCCAATATTGAAGCCAAAAGACTTTTAGTCACCCCATATACTCCCTCTCGTCTGGCGGCTAGTATACCCAGATACATCCAACAAATGAATAGCCATATTCGTCCGCTTCAACAATATATGGACCCGCTACCTACAGCAAGAAGGTCTCGTCCACTACCTCTTCTGCAAGACCTGATCAATAAAAAGCAAACCCTGCTTGATAAAATCAATGGTCTATGCTCTAGGACTACCACATGGCACCACCTATACTGAACGTTTAATCACAATTCACCTACCTTTGCCTCCTACTGAAATGGCCAACATTACTAGTGAGCTTCGCTCTCTAAACTATGAACTTCAGGAAACTGAACGCCTAATTGCTGCCCATGGTCCACAAAATAACCCAATTAATCAACCAATTTCTTACTCCCAACCAAATGTGAGACTACAACATTCTCTCTCATACGTTCAGCTTAATTCACCACCTCATACGCAGCCCATAACCGAAGGGCACAATCTTCGTTCTCTTCAGCAAAGAAGAGAGGATTTGCTCCTCGAGTATTACTGAGATGCGAACTCCCTCCCCTATGACCCAGATTCCACCGAGGCTACACTCAAACTACACTTCCCAATGAGTGCCTCGCAAATCAACCATATTAACCGCAACCTAAACGCGCTTAATCTCGAGCTCCGAGAAGCGGAACGCCAAATTGCCATTTTTAATGGCCGCCCTGATGCTAACACGCATTCCCAATACTATACACAACCTATTAGAAGCGCAAACCAAATTCCGGCCGATTCTATGCAAAATGCTCTACCTCCATTTACCCAACCCTAAACACACCTATTCCTACTGCCACTGTTGTACCACCAACCTATTTCCAACCAACTGCCAGGCTGCTATGATGACATGTGGCGGGATACCTAAAAATATCTTCTACCGTCAACTACTCTGACGCTGCCTAGCGAAACGCTTAACGGTTATAAACTTATAACCATGGTACAATCAACATGTGGCCTAATTTTATTTGGCCTCTGTTGGGGAGAAGAGAGGTACTCTTGTTCGGGTACTGTGAGCCCTATCCAAATGGATATAAGCAGCGCAGGCGAACAGACCCCCCCCTCCCCAGCCCAAAACAACTATTACCTTTTAAAGCTGCTCTTCCAGCCTCCCAAGTTATCAACCTCTAACACTACCTACAAAAGAGTTTTCTCTTAATACTCTCTCTACTCACTCGCAGGTAAACTTATTTCTACACGAAATTGCCTGATTCCTCTAAAACCACATCCAACCAATTACAAAAGAGTTTTCTCCTTATACTCTCTCTACTCACTCTCAGGTAAACTTATTTCTTCACGAAATTGCCTGATTCCTCTAAAAACCACATCCAACCAACTACAAAAGAGTTTTCTCCTTATACTCTCCCTACTCACTCTCAGGTAAACTTATTTCTTCACGAAATTGCCTGATTCCTCTAAAACCACATCCAACCAATTACAGAAGAGTTTCCTCTTAATACTCTCTCTACTCACCCTCAGGTAAACTTATTTCTTCACGAAAATGCCTGATTCCTCTAAAACCACATCCAACCAATTACAAAAGAGTTTTCTCCTTATACTCTCCATACTCACTCCCAGGTAAACTTATTTCTTCACGAAATTGCCTGATTCCTCTAAAAACCACATTCAACCAATTACAAAAGAGTTTTCTCCTTATACTCTCTCTACCCACTCTCAGGTAAACTTATTTCTTCACGAAATTGCCTGATTCCTCTAAAACCACATCCAACCAATTACAAAAGAGTTTTCTCCTTATACTCTCTCTACACACTCTCCGGTAAACTTATTTCTTCACGAAATTGCCTGATTCCACTAAAACCACATCCAACCAGTTACAAAATAGTTTTCTCCTTATACTCTCCCTACTCACTCTCAGGTAAACTTATTTCTTCACGAAATTGCCTGATTCCTCTAAAACCACATCCAACCAATTACAAAAGAGTTTTCTCCTTATACTCTCCCTACTCACTCTCAGGTAAACTTATTTCTTCACGAAATTGCCTGATTCCTCTAAAACCACATCCAACCAATTACAAAAGAGTTTTCTCCTTATACTTTCTCTACTCACTCTCAGGTAAACTTATTTCTTCACGCAATTGCCTGATTCCTCTAAAACCACATCCAACCAATTACAAAAGAGTTTTCTCCTTATACTCTCTCTACTCACTCTCAGGTAAACTTACTTCTTCACGAAATTGCCTGATTCCTCTAAAAACCACATCCAACCAACTACAAAAGAGTTTTCTCCTTATACTCTCCCTACTCACTCTCAGGTAAACTTATTTCTTCACGAAATTGCCTGATTCCTCTAAAACCACTTCCAACCAATTACAGAAGAGTTTCCTCTTAATACTCTCTCTACTCACTCTCAGGTAAACTTATTTCTACACGAAATTGCCTGATTCCTCTAAAACCACATCCAACCAATTACAAAAGAGTTTTCTCCTTATACTCTCCCTACTCACTCCCAGGTAAACTTATTTCTTCACGAAATTGCCTGATTCCTCTAAAAACCACATCCAACCAATTACAAAAGAGTTTTCTCCTTATACTCTCTCTACCCACTCTCAGGTAAACTTATTTCTTCACGAAATTGCCTGATTCCTCTAAAACCACATCCAACCAATTACAAAAGAGTTTTCTCCTTATACTCTCTCTACTCACTCTCAGGTAAACTTATTTCTTCACGAAATTGCCTGATTCCTCTAAAACCACATCCAACCAATTACAAAAGAGTTTTCTCCTTATACTCTCTCTACTCACTCTCAGGTAAACTTATTTCTTCATGAAATTGCCTGATTCCACTAAAACCACATCCAACCAATTACAAAAGAGTTTTCTCCTTATACTCTCCCTACTCACTCTCAGGTAAACTTATTTCTTCACGAAATTGCCTGATTCCTCTAAAACCACATCCAACCAATTACAAAAGAGTTTTCTCCTTATACTCTCTCTACTCACTCTCAGGTAAACTTATTTCTTCACGAAATTGCCTGATTCCTCTAAAACCACATCCAACCAATTACAAAAGAGTTTTCTCCTTATACTCTCTCTACTCACTCTCAGGTAAACTTATTTCTTCACGAAATTGCCTGATTCCTCTCAAACCACATCCAACCTATCACAAAAGAGTTTTCTCCTTATACTCTCTCTACTCACTCTCAGGTAAACTTATTTCTTCACGAAACTGCCTGATTCCTCTAAAACCACATCCAACCAACGAAATTGCCTGATTCCTCTCAAATCACATCCAACCTATCACAAAAGAGTTTTCTCTTAATACTCTCTCTACTCACTTCTTTGTGAAATCACCTGTCTCCACTCCTAATCTATAATTTCCTACAAACCTATCCAAACACCTATCAACAAATTTTCCTCACACCTACTTCCCCATCTACCACTGTATTTTGTGTTTTAGTGTTAAGTCCAAAATAACTAAGAGCCCTTTACAAATATCTGCCTATGACTACATCAACATACTCCAGGTTACTCTAACTCAACCTCTATCTACTGCCTCTTGCCCAACAAAATTCTGACTACTACCTACTACCTACTTAAACCTACCAACTGCTGTCCACTTCGACCTTTCCCTCCGCGTGGACCCGTTCGTGGGCGCTTGCGGCGAGCTGATTCAATGCGCACCCGTATTTCTTTCCTATTGCGTGCATTGATCCCCATTCTTATAAGTGACCCTAGCAACAGGCTGGCGCATAATGAAAAAAAAAAAAAAAAAGCTAAATTTATTTTTCAGTACTCTAGCTGGTTCTTGACCAAATTGGGGTTTTTCTAAGTTTTCCCCAATTATTTTGCTTTGAATATCCTCGGACTTTTATTAAATTTCTTCTTTCTTTTTGTCCAAATTTTAATTTATTTAAATTATATCATAATTTTTAAAACCTGCTTGGTCAACTGCCCTTTTGGTAGTTATAAACTTTGCACTCACACTCTAATGGCACCACTGTTGCCACTACCAATGATTACCACTATAAATGATTACCACTATAAATGATTAACACTATAAACGATTACCATTATATGATTACCACCTGTTGACGAAGTCGTCATCCCACTCGCACTGTGAATGCTTCCACTAAAACAGCATTTTTTAATGCTAAACATCCGATCCTGCGCTTCACGTGTTCCCCTTCTGGTCAACTGTGATGCCCCGGATTATGTACCAATGGCCCTGATTCTTGGTCCATCTCGTTGTTCGTTTCCCAAATTTGCTAAATTTAAAGAATCTTTTTCTTCTCCAGTTTTTACTGGTTCAAATTTATTTATTTAACGTATGTTTAAAGTCCAACTTTATATTTTTCAAGTTTGCTAAATTTATTTTTCAGTACTCTAGCTGGTTCTTGACCAAATTGGGGTTTTTCTAAGTTTTCCCTAATTATTTTGCTTGGTCTTTTATTTCTCCCTTTTTGATCAAAATTTTAGAATTTACTGGTTCCTTATTTAATCATTTAACGTATGCTCTAAGTCCAATTTTATATGTTTCAAGTTTGCTAAATTTAAATAATCTACATTTCTTTTTCAGCACTCCTTGCTGGTTCCTGAATCAACTTGTGTTTTTCATTAAATTTCTCCTTTGCGTTTTATTTAAAAATTTTAAGTTATTTAAATAATACCCTTATTCATTGACCTGCTTGGTCAGCTGCCCTTGGCAGTAATAAAACTTTGCACCCACACTATACTGGCATCACTGTTGCTGCTACCAATGATAACTACCATTAAAGACTACCACCACCACCAATTGGCTGACTCCCATTGTTAAATCCTAATCCTAGTAATTTTACCCGTGTCTGGTTGACTGATTTCCATTTTCCAAAATTGATACCTAGTTACTAGCATACTGATCTGATTGGGTTTTTCTGGGGTTTTCCCCAATCCTTGCAACAAATGTTGGATCATTAATGTTTTGAGTACCCCCAGCCTGTATTCTTAACTATTTCAAAATTTTAATGTTTCTTAATAAATATGGACAGACTCCAGATACCTGTAGTTTACTCAGTGTGTTACAATTTTTTTTAAAACAACCTTGTCAAACTGTAATCCTTGTAAGCCGAGATAATTCAACCTACTTTTTATCATCAACCGAGATGACTATCCTTGCTTGTTCGGGGACTGGGGGCCCTGCCTTAAAATGTCATGAGCTGCCCCAGGCGAACAGGCCCGCCACTTCATCGTTTACATGCATTTTGGACATTAACCGAGATAATTCAACCTACTTTTTATCATCCACCGGGATGACTATCCTTGCTTGTTCGGGGACTGGGGGCCCTGCCTTAAAATGTCATGAGCTGCCCCAGGCGAACAGGCCCGCTACTTCATCGTTTACATGCATTTTGGACATTAACCGAGATAATTCAACTTCCTATTTATCATCAACCGAGATGACTATCCATGCTTGTTCGGGGACTGGGGGCCCTGTCTTAAAATGTCATGAGCTGCCCCAGGCGAACAGGCCCGCTACTTCATCGTTTACATGCATTTTGGACATTAACCGAGATACTTCAACCTACTTTTTATCATCAACCGAGATGACTATCCTTGCTTGTTCGGGGACTGGGGGCCCTGCCTTAAAATGTCATGAGCTGCCCCAGGCGAACAGGCCCGCCACTTCATCGTTTACATGCATTTTGGACATTAACCGAGATAATTCAACCTACTTTTTATCATCCACCGGGATGACTATCCTTGCTTGTTCGGGGACTGGGGGCCCTGCCTTAAAATGTCATGAGCTGCCCCAGGCGAACAGGCCCGCTACTTCATCGTTAACATGCATTTTGGACATTAACCGAGATAATTCTACTTCCTATTTATCATCAACCGAGATGACTATCCATGCTTGTTCGGGGACTGGGGGCCCTGCCTTAAAATGTCATGAGCTGCCCCAGGCGAACAGGCCCGCTACTTCATCGTTTACATGCATTTTGGACATTAACCGAGATACTTCAACCTACTTTTTATCATCAACCGAGATGACTATCCTTGCTTGTTCGGGGACTGGGGGCCCTGCCTTAAAATGTCATGAGCTGCCCCAGGCGAACAGGCCCAATACTACCTGCTGGATCAACCTTAACAATCAAAGGACCCCTCTGATATATGACTCCTAACACAAAGCATTGTGTTTTCCACACTACCTATTGTTATTCCTACACAACTTATTGTCACTTTTCTATTGTAACACACTGATTGAAACTATCATTTTGTCACGTGGTCCCCTCGAGGGCGCAAGTGATTTCCTGACTCTGGTGCCGCGGTCTTTTACTAGACCTATATTTAGAGCGCACTGAGTCCTCCTTGTCTATATGTGTTCATGCAACAGGCTGGCACATACTAATAAAAAAAAAAAAAAAAACTTTTTATCATCCAACGGGATGACTATCCTTGCTTGTTCGGGGACTTGGGGCCCTGCCTTAAAATGTCATGAGCTGCCCCAGGCGAACAGAGCCCGCTACTTCATCGTTAACATGCATTTTGGACATTAACCGAGATAATTCTACTTCCTATTTATCATTAACCGAGATGACTATCCATGCTTGTTCGGGGACTGGGGGCCCTGCCTTAAAATGTCATGAGCTGCCCCAGGCGAACAGGCCCGCTACTTCATCGTTAACATGCATTTTGGACATTAACCGAGATAATTCAACCTACTTTTTTATCATTAACCGAGAGGACTATCCTTGCTTGTTCGGGGACTGGGGGCCCTGCCTTAAAATGTCATGAGCTGCCCCAGGCGAACAGGCCCGCTACTTCATCGTTTACATGCATTTTGGACATCAACCGAGATAATTCAACCTACTTTTTATTATCAAAAGAGATGACTATCCTTGCTTGTTCGGGGACTGGGGGCCCTGCCTTAAAATGTCATGAGCTGCCCCAGGCGAACAGGCCCGCTACTTCATCGTTTACATGCATTTTGGACATTAACCGAGATAATTCAACCTACTTTTTATCATCAACCGAGATGACTATCCTTGCTTGTTCGGGGACTGGGGGCCCTGCCTTAAAATGTCATGAGCTGCCCCAGGCGAACAGGCCCGCCACTTCATCGTTTACATGCATTTTGGACATTAACCGAGATAATTCAACCTACTTTTTATCATCCACCGGGATGACTATCCTTGCTTGTTCGGGGACTGGGGGCCCTGCCTTAAAATGTCATGAGCTGCCCCAGGCGAACAGGCCCGCTACTTCATCGTTGACATGCATTTTGGACATTAACCGAGATAATTCTACTTCCTATTTATCATCAACCGAGATGACTATCCATGCTTGTTCGGGGACTGGGGGCCCTGCCTTAAAATGTCATGAGCTGCCCCAGGCGAACAGGCCCGCTACTTCATCGTTTACATTCATTTTGGACATCAACCGAGATAATTCAACCTACTTTTTATCATCAACTGAGATGACTATCCTTGCTTGTTCGGGGACTGGGGGCCCTGCCTTAAAATGTCATGAGCTGCCCCAGGCGAACAGGCCCAATACTACCTGCTGGATCAACCTTAACAATCAAAGGACCCCTCTGATATATGACTCCTAACACAAAGCATTGGGTTTTCCACACTACCTATTGTTATTCCTACACAACTCATTGTCACTTTTCTATTGTAACACACTGATTGAAACTATCATTTTGTCACGTGGTCCCCTCGAGGGCGCAAGTGATTTCCTGACTCGTTGCCGCGGTCTTTCACTAGACCTATATTTAGAGCGCACTGAGTCCTCCTTGTCTATATGTGTTCATGCAACAGGCTGGCACATATTAATAAAAAAAAAAAAAAAAAAAACTCTAGAGGCTAATAAAGCTAGACGTTTGGATCGAACCCTTTTAGCCATTGATCCCAAAGATAGATACAGCATGCAAAAGCTCTGGAAATTTACCAAGAAAATAAAAAGACAACCAATGCCTAACCTTCCAGTCCGACGCTACTCTCTTTGTCCCAGCGACGTTCCTAGCTGGTGCAAAACTCCTCTGGATAAGGCTGAAGCCTTCTCCCTCCACCTTGAAGAAAGATTTAAATCTTTTCTCTTGAATACCTCCTCTGAACGTTATGAAATTGAAAGTTGCTTGGGCACCTCCCCTTCGCCTTTGCAAGATACACCAAATTTTCGTCCTGTCACTCTTCCTGAAGTCAAAAGTATAATAAAGAGACTTAGTAATAATAAAGCTCCTGGTCTTGATAAAATTGACAATAGAGCCATCAAGTGCCTTCCTGACTCTGCTCTTTTATATCTAATCCTAATCTTTAATAATGTCTTCCGCCTCGGCCATTTTCCGCAACAATGGAAAATGGCCGTTGTAATAATGATACCCAAACCTGGCAAGCCCACTGAAGATCTTGGATCCTATAGGCCAATCAGCCTTCTATCTGGCTTCTCCAAAATTCTGGAACGCTTGTTGCTAAAACGATTTTTTGAATCTCCCACCTTTACGAAATCTATTCCTAACCATCAATTTGGCTTTCGCTACCAATATAGCTGTGATCAGCAGCTGGCCCGTGTCACACAATTTATACTTAACGCTTTTGAAAAGAATCAATACTGCTCTGCTGTTTTTCTGGATATTCAAGAAGCATTTGATCGCGTTTGGCATCCTGGCCTTCTTTATAAGCTTAAATCCATTCTTTCTCCTACTCTATATGCAGTTATATCTAATTATCAAACTGACAGAACTTTTATGGTTGAATCCCACAAGGGTGCAAAGTCGACTCCCAAAAGTATTTCTGCGGGTGTTCCGCAGGGAAGTGTTTTAGGTCCTATCCTTTACACAGTTTACACTGCTGATCTACCAACTCCTGAAACTATTATTGTTAACCCTCCCTGCAACGCAGTTACCTTGCTAGCTACTTATGCTGATGACACCGTTATAATCTCATCCTCTGAATCTGTCTTCTCTGCTGTTCGCCAAGTTGAAACCTTTCTTGAAGCCCTAACCACCTGGACTAATAAATGGTGCATCAAAATTAATGCGAGTAAAACTGCTCACGTACTTTACACTATAAGAGACATTACTGAGTTTGGGATTACTTGTCCCTCGCCTAAAATAATAATGGGCCAGCCAATATCCACTAAGGATTCGCATGCTTACCTTGGTGTCAAACTCGATAAAAAACTCAATTTTTGCAAACACATTAACGCACTAGTTTGTAAGCTAAAAAATCGCACGTCGAAACTCAGGTGGCTCATCAATAAAGATAGCCGGCTCCACCTTGATTGTAAAACTCTTCTCTATAAGCAACTAATTGCCCCTGTTTGGCAGTATGCTCTTCCTATTTGGGGCTCTCTGTCAAGTCAAACACAGTTCACTAAAATCACTACTTTTCAAAATCTAACTCTTAGATTAATCACTAACGCTCACCGGTATACCAGAAACTCTTCCATCCATCATGATCTTAATCTTAGCACTGTCGAGGAAATCTATGAAAAATTTTCTGCCAGCCATGCAGTTAGACTTAGCCGACACTTTAATGTTGAAGCCAGAAGGTTAATAGTTGCTCCTTACATACCATTCCGCCTTGCGTTAAGCCGGCCAAGATACATACAACAAATGAATAACCATTTTATACCCCTTCAACAATACACGGCACCTGTTCCTGCTGCTAACAGGACTCGTCCTTTACCCATTCTTCATGACCTTCTAAGTAAAAAGCAGGCTCTGCTACTGAGAATAAGTGAGCTTCGCTCCAGACTCCCGTTTAACCCTGAATCCACTGAAAGAACCTTTATGCTTCTCTTCCCAATGTCTGCTGATCACATAACAGATATCACGAGAGGACTTCGTTCCCTAAACTATGAGCTCCTTGACATTGAATGGCAAATTGCAACCATTGCTGATCCTAATATTCAACCAATTAACCTTTCATTGCCAAATCCTAGGCCGCTACTTGCCTCACCCCCTCCACATCGTTATTCGTTACCTCCTCCTGCTACTGTTTCAAATGAAAGAAGACACAACTTTTTCACCCTTGGACTTAGAAGGGAGAATCTACGGCTGAGGATCAGGGAATTACGGGCTGCGCTCCCGTATGACCCTGACTCTACTGATGACGTTATCACATTTCAGTTTCCAATTGATATAACGAGAATGAATAGTATCATTCGCATACTTCGTTCTGTTGAAGACGATCTTCGGGAAACTGAGCGCCTAATCGCTGACCGCTGATCTTTAATTTAAATAATCTACATTTCTTTTTCAACACACTAACTGGTTTTTGATTTAATTGGTGTTTTCTAAGTTTTCCCCAATTATCAAACTCTGCTTTACTGATCTTCGGACTTCCACTATATTTTTCTTTCCCTTTTGTTAAAAACATGAATTTCTCTAAATAATATCACAATTCATAAACCTGCTTGGTCAACTGCCCTTTTGGCAGTAATTAAACTTAGCACCCGCACTCTATTGGCACCACTGTTGCTACTACCAATGATTACCACTGTAAATAATTACCACCTGTTGACGAAGTTGTCATCCTACAACTTTGCTAAATTTAAAGAATCTTTTTCTTCTCCAGTTTTTACTGGTTCCAAATTTGATCATATAACGTATGTTTAAAGTCCAACTTTATATTTTTCAAGTTTGCTAAATTTATTTTTCAGTACTCTAGCTGGTTCCTGACCAAATTGGGGATTTTCTAAGTTTTCCCCAATTATTTTGCTTTGAATATCCTCGGACTTTTATTAAATTTCTCCTTTCTTTTTGTCAAAATTTTAATTTATTTAAATTATATCATAATTTTTAAAAAACCTGCTTGGTCAACTGCCCTTTTGGTAGTTATAAAACTTTGCACTCACTCTCTAATGGCACCACTGTTGCCACTACCAATGATTACCACTATAAATGATTACCACTATAAACGATTACCATTATATGATTAACACCTGTTGACGAAGTCATCATCCCACTCGCACTGTGTATGCTTCCACTAAAACAGCATTTTTTAATGCTAAACATCCGATCCTGCGCTTCACGTGTTCCCCTTCTGGTCAACTGTGATGCCCCGGATTGTGTACCAATGGCCCTGATTCTTGGTCCATCTCGTTGTCCTTTTCCCAAATTTGCTAAATTTAAAGAATCTTTTTCTTCTCCAGTTTTTACTGGTTCCAAATTTATTTATTTAACGTATGTTTAAAGTCCAACTTTATATTTTTCAAGTTTGCTAAATTTATTTTTCAGTACTCTAGCTGGTTCCTGACCAAATTGGGGTTTTTCTAAGTTTTCCCCAATTATTTTGCTTTAATATCCTCGGACTTTTTATTAAATTTCTCCTTTCTTTTTGTCCAAATTTTAATTTATTTAAATTATATCATAATTTTTTAAACCTGCTTGGTCAACTGCCCTTTTGGTAGTTATAAACTTTGCACTCACACTCTAATGGCACCACTGTTGCCACTACCAATGATTACCACTATAAATGATTACCACTATAAACGATTATCATTATACGATTAACACCTGTTGACGAAGTCGTCATCCCACTCGCACTGTGAATGCTTCCACTAAAACAGCATTTTTTAATGCTAAACATCCGATCCTGCGCTTCACGTGTTCCCCTTCTGGTCAACTGTGATGCCCCGGATTGTGTACCAATGGCCCTGATTCTTGGTCCATCTCGTTGTCCTTTTCCCAAATTTGCTAAATTTAAAGAATCTTTTTCTTCTCCAGTTTTTACTGGTTCAAATTTATTTATTTAACGTATGCTTAAAGTCCAACTTTATATTTTTCAAATTTGCTTAATTTATTTTTCAGTACTCTACCTGATTCTTGACCAAATTGAGGTTTTTCTAAGTTTTCCCTAATTATTTTGCTTGGTCTTTTATTTTTACTTTTTGTTCAAAGTTTTAGAATTTACTGGTTCCTTATTTAATCATTTAACGTATGCTTTAAGTCCAATTTTATATGTTTCAAGTTTGCTAAATTTAAATAATCTACATTTCTTTTTCAGCACTCCTTGCTGGTTCCTGAATCAACTTGTGTTTTTCATTAAATTTCTCCTTTGCGTTTTATTTAAAAATTTTAAGTTATTTAAATAATACCCTTATTCATTGACCTGCTTGGTCAGCTGCCCTTGGCAGTAATAAAACTTTGCACCCACACTATACTGGCATCAATGTTGCTGCTACCAATGATAACTACCATTAAAGACTACCACCACCACCAATTGGCTGACTCCCATTGTTAAATCCTAATCCTAGTAATTTTACCCGTGTCTGGTTGACTGATTTCCATTTTCCAAAATTGATACCTAGTTACTAGCATACTGATCTGATTGGGGTTTTCTGGGGTTTTCCCCAATCCTTGCAACAAATGTTGGATCATTAATGTTTTGAGTACCCCCAGCCTGTATTCTTAACTATTTCAAAATTTTAATGTTTCTTAATAAATATGGACAGACTCCAGATACCTGTAGTTTACTCAGTGTGTTACAATTTTTTTTTAAAACAACCTTGTCAAACTGTAATCCTTGTAAGCCGAGATAATTCAACCTACTTTTTATCATCAACCGAGATGACTATCCTTGCTTGTTCGGGGACTGGGGGCCCTGCCTTAAAATGTCATGAGCTGCCCCAGGCGAACAGGCCCGCTACTTCATCGTTAACATGCATTTTGGACATTAACCGAGATAATTCAACCTACTTTTTATCATCAACCGAGATGACTATCCTTGCTTGTTCGGGGACTGGGGGCCCTGCCTTAAAATGTCATGAGCTGCCCCAGGCGAACAGGCCCGCTACTTCATCGTTTACATGCATTTTGGACATTAACCGAGATAATTCAACCTACTTTTTATCATCAACCGAGATGACTATCCTTGCTTGTTCGGGGACTGGGGGCCCTGCCTTAAAATGTCATGAGCTGCCCCAGGCGAACAGGCCCAATACTACCTGCTGGATCAACCTTAACAATCAAAGGACCCCTCTGATATATGACTCCTAACACAAAGCATTGTGTTTTCCACACTACCTATTGTTATTCCTACACAACTTATTGTCACTTTTCTATTGTAACACACTGATTGAAACTATCATTTTGTCACGTGGTCCCCTCGAGGGCGCAAGTGATTTCCTGACTCGGTGCCGCGGTCTTTTACTAGACCTATATTTAGAGCGCACTGAGTCCTCCTTGTCTATATTCCGGATTTTCAATTTGGTTTTCGTAGCGGTCACGGAACACATGAACAACTCCATAGGGTTGTGAATTTTATTTTGGAGGCTTTCGAGGAGAAGCAATATTGCACAGGTGTCTTTCTGGATATTCAACAAGCGTTTGACAGAGTATGGCACGACGGCTTAATTGTCAAAATCAGAAGAACGCTTTCACCTGCAATTTCTGCTATACTTATTAGTTGGCTACGTGATCGTAGCTATATCGTTCATGTGAATGGCGCGAGAAGCCGAATACATCCAATCAAAGCTGGTGTTCCTCAAGGCAGCGTTCTTAGCCCGACCCTGTTCAATATTTTTACCGCCGATATGCCTGCCCTAGATAACGAGAATTGTATGGTTGCTCTCTACGCAGATGACACCGCCGTTCTATGCAAATCTACATCTCACATGGGCTGCTCCATGCTGGCACAAAGATACATCAAGACTTACTTAGACTGGACCAAATCATGGAACATCCAACTTTCTCCATCAAAATCTACACAAGTAAACTTTACCAAAAACAGAAGATTAAGTCCTCCGATCAAAATTAACGGAACAGTTCTTCCTATATCTACTTCTCACAAGTACCTCGGACTTACACTGGACAAATCACTAACCTTCAAACCCCATATTAAGACATTAAGAAACTCTATCCAAAATAGATACAAAAAGTTACGCTGGCTTCTAAATTCTTCGTCTAAACTCCCACTTTCCTCCAAAGTACTTTTATTCAAGGCTTTCCTCACGCCCATTTGGACTTATGGAGTGGCCATTTGGGGTATTGCTGCCGACTCGCACATTCACTCCTTGCAATTTAAATTGAACCGGATTATGAGCGAAATGGTTGGTAACCCACCCTTGGTCAGGACCTCATTTATCAGAAGAGACCTCCATATCAATACTGTTATGGATACCATCAACGAACTCGCCATGAAACACTCCCATAAACTTTCATTTCATAGCAACCCTCTCGCAAGAAAACTCATATCAAGACACTCTACCAGAAGAAGACTTAACCGCATTTTCATTGATCATCTCCCTACACGCTCATACAAGACTCTCAAATTGCGTCCTTAGTCATTTGTTCTCTTTGTCATGTCATACAAAACTGCGGATTATGTCTTTTGGATGTTCGCTTTCTTATTTGCCATAATAATAAAAAAAAAAAAACTATCTAATTAAATTTCTCCCAAATATTTCTGCACACACACATAGGCCCACCCATATATGCGCTCGAAGCGTATGTATGTATGTACATTAGCATTGAATTGTACATAATAAACGGCTGCTGCCGCTAAGATTACATGTAGATAAAGATTTAATTTAAAATTATTTAATTTAATAAATATTAGTAACGGTCATAATAAATTTTGAATAATTGGATTAAATGTTAGTAAAGAAATCAAAAGTTGTCTAAAATTCTAATTATATTTTTGCAGTATCGCCTGCATTTAAATCCATTTTTTAAAATATTATATACAATTCAATTTGCAAGGAAAACTATTTCATGCAGTATCACCCTGCAAAATATCCAATTTTATTCATACATTTCAATCCAATTAAAACAGAAAATTAAAATCTGACGTAAATCCGTTGAGAAACGGCTATATTTAATGATTGGAAATTTTATAGAATGTTAGTAAAGAAATAAAAATTTGTCCAAAATTCTAATTATATTTTTGCAGTATCGCCTGCATTTAAATCCATTTTTTAAATTATTATATACAATTCATTTTGCAAGGAAAACTATTTAATAAAATTATATGCAGTATCACCCTGCAAAATATTCAATTTTACTCATACAAATCAATCCAATTAAAACAGAATATTAAAATCTGTCCTAAAACAGTTGAGAAAAGTTCATATTTAATGATAGGAAATCAGATAGAATGTTAGTAAAGAAATAAAAATTTGAATTATATTTTAATTATATTTCTACAGTATCGCCTGTATTTAAATCCATTTTTTAAAATATTATATACAATTCATTTTGCAAGGAAAACTATTTCATAAAGTTATATGCAGTATCACCCTGCAAAATATCCAATTTTATTCATACATTTCAATCCAATTAAAACAGAAAATTAAAATCTGACCTAAAACAGTTGAGAAACGGCCATATTAAATGCTAGGAAATTAAAAAGAATATTAATTCAAATATGGGTTTTTTACATGTGTGTGTGTGTATAAATGTCTTAAATGCCGTGTTAGGCTAAAAAGAAAACAGCAACATGGGAATGGAAATTGACAATCTACCTATTTACCAACCATTTACTAACCATTTACTTTTCAACTGCCATTATTTGGCCATGAAAAATCACGTCCTCATTTTTGACTGTCTCTCACTCTATATACTGCCATATACATATGTATCAACTACCAATTCTACTCTTTATTGCAATCTCCTGCGCTGTACTCGGCCAATTCTGCCAATTCTACTCTTTTTTGCAGTCTCCTACGCTTGGCACCGGCTAAAAAACGTAAGAAAAATTGTCATACTGTCTATTTACCAACCATTTACTTGAATTTACTTTTCGGCCGCCATTATTTGGCCATGAAAAATCACGTCCTCATTTTTGACTGTCTCTCACTCTACATGCTGCCATATACTGCCATATATATATGTATCAACTGCCAATTCTACTCTTTTTTGCAGTCTCCTGCGCTGTACTCGGCCAATTCTGCCAATTCTACTCTTTTTTGCAGTCTCCTGCGCTTGGCACCGGCTAAAAAACGTAAGAAAAATTGTCAATCTACCTATTTACTAACCATTTACTTTTCGGCCGCCATTATTTGGCCATGAAAAATCACGTTCTCATTTTCGACTGTCTCTCACTCTATATACTGCCATATATATATGTATCAACTGACAACTCTACTCTTTATTGCAATCTCCTTTGCTCCCTACGCTGTACTCGGTACCGGCTAAAAACCGAAAAAATTCGTATTCTTTTCCAGTCTTGTCCGTTAAAATAAGCTCAAATATTCAAATTGAGCTATTTTTGCGCGCCCCTTATTATTGTCGGCTCTCCACTTACATTCGGCCGTTGGCTAGCCAAACGTTTTTACTTTGTGTGTGTGTGTGTGTATGTATGTCAATGCATGTATATATATCAGCGAGCTTTTTATACGCTTATTTGACTGAACTTGTTATTATTTTTGTATTATTAAGTAGCTGTTATTGCTTTTGTTATTCTCTATTGCTTTTAAAAATAAAATGTACTATTTACTTAAATTTCTCCCAAATATTTCTGCACACACACACAGGCCCACCCATATGTGCGCTCGAAGCGTATGTATGTATGTTCATTAGCATTGAATTGTACATAATAAACGGCTGCTGCCACATGTAGATAAAGATTTAATTTAATTTAGTAAACATTAGTAACGGTCATAATAAATTTTGAATAATTGGATTAAATAAAAAGTTGTCTTAAAATATAAACTATATATATGCGCAGTGTCGTCTGTATTTAAATCCATTTTTTAAAAAAAATATTAATTACAATTCATTTTGCAAGGAAATCTATTTCATAAAATCATATGCAGTATCACCCTGCAAAATATTCAATTTTTCTCATACAAATCAATTCAATTAAAACAAAATATTAAAATCTGACCTAAAACAGTTGAGAAAATTAAATGCTGGAAATTAAATAGAATTTGAATTCAAATATGGGTTTACATATATGTGTGTGTGTATAAATGTCTTAAATGCCGTGTTAGGCTAAAAAGAAAACAGCAACATGGGAATGGAAATTGACAATCTACCTATTTACCAACCATTTACTAACCATTTACTTTTCGGCCGCCATTATTTGGCCATGAAAAATCACGTTCTCATTTTCGACTGTCTCTCACTCTATATACTGCCAAATATATATGTATCAACTGACAACTCTACTCTTTATTGCAATCTCCTTTGCTCCCTACGCTGTACTCGGTACCGGCTAAAAACCGAAAAAATTCGTATTCTTTTCCAGTCTTGTCCGTTAAAATAAGCTCAAATATTCAAATTGAGCTATTTTTGCGCGCCCCTTATTATTGTCGGCTCTCCACTTACATTCGGCCGTTGGCTAGCCAAACGTTTTTACTTTGTGTGTGTGTGTGTGTATGTATGTCAATGCATGGATATATATCAGCGAGCTTTTTATACGCTTATTTGACTGAACTTGTAATTATTTTTGTATTATTAAGTAGCTGTTATTGCTTTTGTTATTCTCTATTGCTTTTAAAAATAAAATATACTATTTACTTAAATTTCTCCCAAATATTTCTGCACACACACACAGGCCCACCCATATGTGCGCTCGAAGCGTATGTATGTATGTTCATTAGCATTGAATTGTACATAATAAACGGCTGCTGCCACATGTAGATATAGATTTAATTTAATTTCATAAATATTAGTAATGGTCATAATAATTTTTGAATAATTGGATTAAATGTTAGTAAGGAAATAAAAAGTTGTCTAAAATTCGAAATATATTTTTGCAGTGTCGCCTGTATTTAAACCCATTTTTTAAAATATTATATACAATTCATTTTGCAAGGAAAACTATTTAATAAAATTATATGCAGTATCACCCAGCAAAATATCCAATTTTATTCATACATTTCAATCCAATTAAAACAGAAAATTAAAATCTGACGTAAATCCATTGAGAAACGGCCATATTTAATGTTTGGAAATTTTATAGAATGTTAGTAAAGAAATAAAAATTTGTCCAAAATTCTAATTATATTTTTGCAGTATCGCCTGCATTTAAATCCATTTTTAAATTATTATATACAATTCATTTTGCAAGGAAAACTATTTAATAAAATTATATGCAGTATCACCCTGCAAAATATCCAATTTTATTCATACATTTCAAACTTATTAAAACAGAATACTAATATTCGACCTAAAGCAGTTGAGAAAAGTCCATATTTAACGATAGAAAATCAAATAGTATGTTAGTAAAGAGGCTGGCGAAAATCCTCTAGCTGAACCCTCCCCGAGGGTGCCGGCTGGGCAATGGACACTGCATTGAACCGGGCGACCGGGAGATGCACAGTCTCTTGCTCGCCCGAGGCAATGTGGTGTCTAGCTAAGGTGGAAGTTCGACTTCGAACCGAAACCATGGCTAGAGGTATACTTGGCGGATAAGAATAAAACGCTATGGGGTGGTCCCCCAGAAAATAATTAGCCAACCCCGTCATATCATGGCGATCATGGAGGAAGACATGAAGGACGCAACTCGGGCTGGGATATCAGCCCAAACGTCGGTGGGAGGCGTGACTGCTACCATCGGCGGGCACGGTGAGGAGCAATCCTCTCTGCGTGTCGCCAGCGGTCACTCATCGAGAGCAGCAACCCCGCTGCAAAGACAGGATGGAGTGGTGCTGGAACCCCTGGTTACGGACACGGAGTTCGTGTTCACAGGCCCATCACTAACGGAATTAGAGCTAGCGCAAGCGTTGGCTCGAATGCCGTTAAATGATGAGCCACAGAACATGGACTCCGTCGACGTGACCCCGGTTTCAGACCCGCCCAAAGAAAAGAGGCAATCAAGCCCAGCCGAACTCCGGCGCAAACAGCGCAACGGATACAAGGCCGCACTCAAGTTCCTTAAGGGACTTGAAGGCCGTAGTCCGGAGACGCTGACCGCGCAGGAGACGAGGCTAAAGAAAAAGCACGAGTACAACGTGCGGCGATTTGAGAGGTTGGCTAATCCTAGCAGCACGCAGGTTGTCGCACAAAGTGCGAGTGCTAAACCAGCCACTTCGAGCAGGAAGGAAACTCCTTCCACATCGAAGACGGCTATAGCACCTGTGCCCAACTCCCAGGCCACTGTGACAGCTGCTCCGACCAAACCCACCAAGAAGGAGGGACCGGTCGGGAAGCGAAAGGAGCCCTCTGCCAGCAAAAGGCAGAGATCGGACGACTCAGGGAAGGCGTCGGATAGCAAACGGCTGCGCCCAGAAGGAATTCTGGCCAGCCTCAGCTCCAAGCCGGAACTGCAGGTAGACATCATCGACAGGAACGACCCGGAAGGGAAGTTCACAGTCGAGAACTGGCTCAAGCTGGAGGAGAAGATCAACCAGGCACTACATGACGCCATGTGCCGGCCAGTGAATCCGTTCCTGGCCGAGTTCGATGGCATCAAGTGGTTCAAGGGCGCCAAAGCTGTGGCCTGTGCCAACGAGGAATCCCTGCGGTTCCTTAAAGACACTATCCATAGCATTGGTGAACTTTGGCCTGGTGCGAAGATTGACGTCGTTCCCACAGACCAAGTCCCTGAGCGAACGATCATTAAGGTTTGGATCCCACCTCCAATCATGGAGGATCGAACCATTCTGGACATGATCAAACGCCAGAACGAAGACTGCGTCACAGAGGACTGGACGATCAAGAGAGGATTGGCCCGTGACAAAGGAAACGGCAAGGAGCTCTGGATCAGTATTGGTCCAGAATCCAAGAGCCACCTCCTGCGGAAGCAAGGCCAGCTGAAGATGGGAATGGGTAGCCTCAAAGCATTCATTCCCGGAGGCAAGGAGGACGCAAAGGATGTTAGGTCAACCGGAGAGACTGAAAGTGGTACAGATTAATCTGCATCACTCTAGTGTCCCTTCGATTGACCTACTACGGTACATGGACAAGGAGGGGGTAGACGTGGCTCTCGTCCAGGAACCCTGGATCGTAAGAGACAGGGTTTGCGGACTGAGTTCTCGCGGATATCACCTCCTTGTCCCACATACTGTGGGTAAGTCAAGAACCTGTATCGTGATAAGGGCTGGACTTAATGTTCTCGTTACAGTAGCAGTGACCTGATGGTAGGATTATGCGAGCGAAGGAACGGGCCCAACCTATACCTGGTCTCGGCATATCTACCGTATGAGGAAAAAGACCCCCCATCGGACAATGTCAAAGCCCTCATTCAGCACGCGCAGAAGGAGGGTATCGACGTCATCCTGGGATGCGACGCTAATGCTCACCACACCTTGTGGGGGAGCACGGATACTAATGATAGGGGGGAGTCGTTGCTAGAGTTCGCATTACTCACGAACCTTGTTGTGTGTAACAGGGGTAATCACCCCACATTCCGCAACAAGAACCGTGCAGAGGTTATTGATGTAACCCTAGCGACCAACAGCGATTCCCTATGTATAGATAACTGGCACGTATCCAAAGAGTGCTCTTTCTCAGATCACTCCAGGATAGTGTTTGAAGTAAGATGGTCCCGAGAGGAAAAGTTGCCTTTCAGGAACCCAAAAAAAACGGACTGGGACGAGTTCTCACGGTATGTTAGGGACTCTCTTCCAAACCATCCAGTGGAACGGATGAGCCACCCTGACATTCTGGAGAGGTCCACCCAGATCGTAACAAAAGCACTCTGTACAGCCTTTCTCAAATCCTGCCCTATCAGCCGAACACCAAAGCCCAATCGCAGCACGTGGTGGACACCGGAGCTTGGCCAGATTAGGAAGGAAACGAGAAGACTGTACAACAGAGCAAAGGCAGGAAATTGTCAAGGTGATTGGAACGCCTATCACCTTGGCTTCAAAATTTTCAAAAAGAAATGCAGAAGAGCCAAAAGAGACTCATGGGCCGCCTTCTGCGAGGATCTGACTAGTACCACTGAAGCGTCCAGACTTCGGAGACTACTAGCAAAGGACCCGGCCAAACCTGGTCTCTTGTGTGACCAGGACGGCAATTTCGCGAAGGATAGCCAAGAGTCTCTGCAACTCTTCATGAACACTCACTTCCCGGGCTGCCTGGCAGCTGATGACGATAGTGGGACCTCCACTCTCACTATCAGCGGGGAACCGGGTGGTGAGATAAGCTTGGAGAGTAAGGCGACAATAGACGATATCGTTAGTGAAGAAAAGATAATCTGGGCTATCATGTCATTCCACCCCTACAAGTCTGCAGGACCGGATGACATCAGACCAGTCATGCTGCAGACAGTGTGTCAACACCTCCTGCCATGGCTCCTAGAAATCTTCAGGGGATGCCTCGTCACGGGATACATCCCAAAAAGCTGGAGAGAAGTGAGAGTGGCCTTCATTCCCAAGGCAGGGAAGATATACCACTGCTCACCAAAAGACTACAGACCCATCAGTCTATCCTCGTTTTTACTGAAAACGCTGGAACGAGTCTTAGATCTGTACCTGAGAACTAAGCTTACACCTCAAGTTTTTAGCGGGGCTCAACATGCCTATCTTAAAGGCAGATCAGTTGAGACCGCACTACATGAGGTAGTTGGCGCAATAGAAAGATCCTTGCAGAGAAAGGAGTTTGCGTTGGCGGCCTTTCTTGATATAGAAGGTGCCTTCAACAATGTCAGGATCGAGTCCATAACGACTGCATTAGTCAAAATTGGCTCACACCCGACGATCACCCAATGGCTTGGCAATATGCTTCGCTGCAGGGTGATCAACGCCCAGCTCTGCACCTCGACAATAAGAAGGAAGGCTACGAGAGGAACCCCACTGGGCCTGACGCTGCGTTGGGCAGAAAAGAACGGTCTGGGGGCAAACCCACAAAAGACCGAACTCGTTCTGTTCACAAGGAAGACTAAGATAGAGAGCTTCAGACTTCCTACACTAGGAGGAACGCAGCTAAAGCTATCAAAGGAGGCAAAGTACCTGGGAGTAATCCTCGACTCTAAACTCTCCTGGAAGAGAAACTCGGAGGAGAGGATAAAAAAGGCGTTACAAGCCTTCTATGTATGCAAGAAAACGTTTGGGAAAAGATGGGGACTGCAGCCGCGAATCATTCACTGGTTCTACACTGCAGTCGTCAGACCCATCTTAACCTATGGAGCTCTGGTATGGTGGGAAGCTGCTCGCACTGACTCTCACCTACGATATCTCCAAAAGGTGCAAAGACTTGCTTGCTTGGGGATCACAGGGTGTGTACGCTCTACCCCTCAAGCGGCCTTGGACGTCATACTGAACTTGGACCCAATAGGGGTATTCCTACAGCACTCGGCTGCAAGGAGCGCAGTCAGGCTGATGGCGCTAAGCCTCCTCAAGTCGGGTGCCAAAGGGCACAGCACTATCCTACTCTCGGTAGGACACACAGCTGTGGCTGAGGAGTACGACTACTTTGTCCAAGAACACAAATGGAGTGACAGCTTTACAGCAGTCATCCCGGATAGAGCAGAATGGCAGCAAGAAACCCCTCTAAGGCGGAACGAGCTGTCATTTTATACAGATGGATCAAAGACGGAAGAAGGCACAGGAGCGGGGGTCTACGCCAGCGACCCAGCTGTGCAGCTTTCTTTTCGTCTCCCAGATTGGTGTAGCGTGTTCCAAGCAGAGATCTATGCTGTCTGGCAAGCGATCAAGTTGATATACACCTTGGAGGGACCTGCAAGGAACATATCAATCTACATCGACAGTCAGGCCGCAATAAAGGCTCTGTCCATGAACACAGTCAAGAGCAAGCTTACCCGAAATACGGCCGCAGCTCTGAATCAATGTCAGCATCACTCCATCAGACTCGTCTGGGTGCCAGGACACATGGGAGTGTCTGGTAATGAGATGGCTGACGAGTGTGCTAGAGCCGGATCAGCGCTGCCGGCTAGTTGCGCGGTGGCAGATATATGCAAGCCTATCCAGTATGCACTTTCGGAACTAACAAGAACCGAAAGGGCGACGGCAGATAGACACTGGGCAGCGATACTGGGCTGTCTTGTCTCAAAAGCACTTTGGCCAAGATACAACCCACAGCGAACTGCCGAACTCCTACACTTCAACAAGAACAGGATAAGGCTACTGACGGGGGTCTTGACAGGACATTGCCATATCGGCCGTATGGCACAGCGATATGGTGGGCCCTATCAGGACGTCTGTCGCAGCTGTGGGGACGAAGAAGAGATGGAAAGTGTCCAACACCTTCTCTGTGACTGTCCTGCACTTCAAAGAAGGCGTAACCGATTCCTCGGAAAACCCTTCTTTGTTGATCTGGGCAGTCTCGCGAATGTGAGGCTAGAAGTCCTGGCACACTTTCTAGACTCCACTGGCTGGTTTCACGGGCGGCCGTAGCCCAAAGAGACCAGCGGGCTGACAAAGAATAATTAGACGTATCCTTCCCCATATCCCATCAACCCCTCCACATCCCTTTCGATTCCTACAGTTTTATTCAGACATCGCAATGGGCCAATTGGCTTCTGGGTGCTCTCAACTTCGGTTGAGCTGTCTGGTCATCCTATCCTATCCTATCCTATCCATGTTAGTAAAGAAATAAAAATTTGAATTATATTTTAATTATATTTCTACAGTATCGCCTGTATTTAAATCCATTTTTACAATATTAATTTGTTATGGTCGGCGCTGATCTATCGATATTATCGATAACGATAGTCGCCAGCTGTGGAGAACGCCATCTATCAGCGTCGACCAAAACATTGAGGGCGGACAATAAGAAGTAGGGAAGAGGAGATTGGGAGAGAGTTTGACAGGAGATATAGAGGTTAGGGAGTAAGGAAAAGAGAGTCTGGTTTTGCTCGTGGCTGCCGCCGGAGGCAGAGGAATTAACGTCGGGACAACAATTCCACATTGTGAGACACAAAACACCGCAGAAACTGTGCAAACACAGGAGCACAACCGACCGGAGCAGCACGCCACAGCATCTACACACATAACACAACGAAAGCACCAGACGGAATAACACGGAACAACACGGAACGCTGCCCACAACACAGAGCGAGGATCAACTGGATGCAACACAGGCAAGACTACACACTCACAGGCACTGGGATCACGAGTGAGTCCGGCCCTGCAAGCAGCTGGCCGCAGTTTCATGCCCCAGGCGCGCCAGGTGCTACGAACATTTGCTCAGCCACTGGTCCAAGTACGGAGCGATCAGCTCGTCGCAGCGCAAACGCCGCTTTTCCCGGCAACCAAACGCCAGATCTCGTCTATCCATTCATAAAGCCTTAGTTGATTGCCTGTAAAAGAATTCTGTTAGTTGTTTGATTAATTTGCGTTGTGTATATATACTTGCGTGTATATAAACAGATACATACTTACCTTTTTGCCAGCTTGACCCAAAAAGTATACTTACCAAACACACACACACACTTATTTAGATTCTTAAAACTAAATTATCATTATTTATACCATTTATACACATTATATAGACACATATAAATATTTATTAGGATTGTTTGTTTACACTTTCGCGCACATTGGATACGAGGTTGCCAGAAAGTTAAGTTTTGTAAATTGTTGTTCGATAGTTTCTGTTAGGTGTTGATATTCAAGCGCAAAACTATTGAATAAATTCAAATAAATTAAAATGTAAATATGGTAGGAAAAATTATTATAAATGATTAAATATTATAACGTTTAATTTAAAATGATTTGTTAGTTTGTTTATTCGGGTGAGGTGAATATGTGGTAGGTTGGGTGAAGTGTGGAATTAGGGAGTCGGCACAAATATCGAAAGCCGACTATAGGTAGGGAGGGCATCGTATATGTGGATAATGCCATCTGTCCACCAAATCCTTGCCAGCAGATTGTCCGTTTAGGTGTTGAGAAACCAGTCCGAGTATTTATTTCCAAATGTAAAAATATAAATATTTTGTTACCCGACTCGCCAGGTATCGAGGTCGACTCATCCCTGAGTTATGCCGATAGCTAGCCGGCAAATCGATATCTGGTTGCGATTGTCAAGTCGGACCATAACAAATTACAATTCATTTTGCAAGGAAAACTATTTAATAAAATTATATGCAGTATCACCCTGCAAAATATTCAATTTTTCTCATACAAATCAATCCAATTAAAACAGAATATTAAAATCTGTCCTAAAACAGTTGAGAAAAGTTCATATTTAATGATAGGAAATCAGATAGTATGTTAGTAAGGAAATAAAAAGTTGTCTAAAATTCGAAATATATTTTCGCAGTGTCGCCTGTATTTAAATGCATTTTTACAATATTAA
Source organism: Drosophila quinaria (assembly GCA_035047525.1). Classification (NCBI taxonomy): domain Eukaryota; kingdom Metazoa; phylum Arthropoda; class Insecta; order Diptera; family Drosophilidae; genus Drosophila; species Drosophila quinaria. The sequence goes on from JAWNPO010000019.1 coordinate 30,767, forward strand.
TTACAATTTATTTTTCAAGGAAAACTATTTATTAAAATCATATGCAGTATCACCTTGCAAAATATTCAATTTTACTCATACAATTCAATCCAATTAAAACAAAATATTAAAATCTGACCTAAAACAGTCGAGAAAAGTAAATGCTAGAAATTAAATAGAATTTTAATTCAAACATGGGTTTTTACATGTGTGTGTGTGTATAAATGTCTTAAATGCCGTGTTAGGCTAAAAAGAAAACAGCAACATGGGAATGGAAATTGACAATCTACCTATTTACCAACCATTTACTAACCATTTACTTTTCGGCCGCCATTATTTGGCCATGAAAAATCACGTTCTCATTTTTGACTGTCTCTCACTCTATATACTGCCATATATATATGTACCAACTGCCAATTCTACTCTTTTTTGCAGTCTCCTGCGCTGTACTCGGCCAATTCTGCCAATTCTACTCTTTTTTGCAGTCTCCTGCGCTTGGCACCGGCTAAAAAACGTAAGAAAAATTGTCAATCTGTCTATTTACCAACCATTTACTTGAATTTACTTTTCGGCCGCCATTATTTGGCCATGAAAAATCACGTTCTCATTTTTGACTGTCTCTCACTCTATATGCTGCCATATATATATGTATCAACTGCCAATTCTACTCTTTATTGCAATCTCCTTTGCTCCCTGCGCTGTACTCGTTACCGGCTAAAAACCGAAAGAAAATTTCGTTTTCTTTTCCAGTCTTGTCCGTTAAAATAAGCTCAAATATTCAAATTTTATTATTGTCGGCTCTCCACTTACATTCGGCCGTTGGCTTGCCAAACGTTTTTACTCTGTGTGCGTGCGTGTATGTATGTCAATGCTTGGATATATACCAGCGAGCTTTTTACAAGTTTATTTGACAGAACTTGTAATTATTTGTGTAATATTAAGTAGCTGTTATTGCTTTTGTTATTCTCTATTACAGATGCTTTTAAAAAATAAAATATACCATTTAATTAAATTTCTCCCAAATATTTCTGCACACACACACGGGCCCACCCATATGTGCGCTCAAAGCGTATGTACGTATGTACATTAGCATTGAATTATATATAAAAACGGCTACTGCCACATGTAGATAAAGATTTAATTTAATTTAAAAGTATTTTATTTAATAAATATTAGCAAGGGTCATAATAATTTTTTGAATAATTGCATTAAATGTTATAATTTTACAGTGTCGTCTGTATTTAAATCCATTTTTTAAAAATATTATATACAATTCATTTTGCAAGGAAAACTATTTAATAAAATCATATGCAGTATCACCTTGCAAAATATTCAATTTTTCTCATTCATTTCAAACTTATTAAAACAGAAAATTAAAATATGACCTAAATCCGTTGAGAAACGGCCATATTTAATGATTGGAAATTTTATAGAATGTTAGTAAGGAAATAAAAAATTTTCTAAAATTCAAATTATATTTTTGCAGTGTCGACTGTATTTAAATCTATCTTTAAAATACTATATACAATTCATTTTGCAAGGAAAACTATTTCATAAAAGTATATGCAGTATCACCCTGCAACATATTCAATTTTATTCATACATTTCAATCCAATTAAAACAAAATATTAAAATCTGACCTAAAACAGTTGAGAAAAGTCCATATTAAATGCTAAAAATTAAATAGAATATTAATTCAAATATGAGTTTTTACATGTGTGTGTGTGTATAAATGTCTTAAATGCCGTGTTAGGCTAAAAAGAAAACAGCAACATGGGAATGGAAATTGACAATCTACCTATTTACCAACCATTTACTAACCATTTACTTTTCAACTGCCATTATTTGGCCATGAAAAATCATGAATCCATTTCTGACTGTCTCTCACTCTACATGCTGCCATATACTGCCATATATATATATATCAATTGCCAATTCTACTCTTTTTTGCAGTCTCCTGCGCTGTACTCGGCCAATTCTGCCAATTCTACTCTTTTTTGCAGTCTCCTGCGATGTACTTGGCACCGGCTAAAAAACGTAAGAAAAATTGTCAATCTGTCTATTTACCAACCATTTACTTGAATTTACTTTTCGGCCGCCATTATTTGGCCATGAAAAATCACGTTCTCATTTTTGACTGTCTCTCACTCTATATACTGCTATATATAGTAACATATGTAATGCACATAGCCACCTAAATATTCTCGCACAAATTCCCCCTATCAAGAAATAAGATATCAATAAGAATAACAAGCTGGTGAAAATAACAATTCAAGCGCTCCCACGATCGAAACAGTTAATATAAACATCCGCTAGAATTGCTATTCCCACCAAGGGTCAAATCTGCCGACGCGGCACAAATCCAGGCTGTTGCTTAGCACCCAAATATTCTTCAACTCAAAAGAGCGATCCCTAAGATCTCTCTCTGTTTATATTAGAGCGCAAAGCTCAATCCCCAAAAGCTCACAGCCGAGTTTTGCTAAGCGACGTCAAAACATTTAATAGTTAGTCTTGAATTATTATCAAACTCCGATGTTCAATTTTTCGCCTGTATTTAAATCCATTTTTACAATATTAATTTGTTATGGTCGGCGCTGATCTATCGATATTATCGATAACGATAGTCGCCAGCTGTGGAGAACGCCATCTATCAGCGTCGACCAAAACATTGAGGGCGGACAATAAGAAGTAGGGAAGAGGAGATTGGGAGAGAGTTTGACAGGAGATATAGAGGTTAGGGAGTAAGGAAAAGAGAGTCTGGTTTTGCTCGTGGCTGCCGCCGGAGGCAGAGGAATAAACGTCGGGACAACAATTCCACATTGTGAGACACAAAACACCGCAGAAACTGTGCAAACAAGGAGCTTTTCCCGGCAACCAAACGCCAGATCTCGTCTATCCATTCATAAAGCCTTAGTTGATTGCCTGTAAAAGAATTCTGTTAGTTGTTTGATTAATTTGCGTTGTGTATATATACTTGCGTGTATATAAACAGATACATACTTACCTTTTTGCCAGCTTGACCCAAAAAGTATACTTACCAAACACACACTTATTTAGATTCTTAAAACTAAATTATCATTATTTATACCATTTATACACATTATATAGACACATATAAATATTTATTAGGATTGTTTGTTTACACTTTCGCGCACATTGGATACGAGGTTGCCAGAAAGTTAAGTTTTGTAAATTGTTGTTCGATAGTTTCTGTTAGGTGTTGATATTCAAGCGCAAAACTATTGAATAAATTCAAATAAATTAAAATGTAAATATGGTAGGAAAAATTATTATAAATGATTAAATATTATAACGTTTAATTTAAAATGATTTGTTAGTTTGTTTATTCGGGTGAGGTGAATATGTGGTAGGTTGGGTGAAGTGTGGAATTAGGGAGTCGGCACAAATATCGAAAGCCGACTATAGGTAGGGCGGGCATCGTATATGTGGATAATGCCATCTGTCCACCAAGTCCTTGCCAGCAGATTGTCCGTTTAGGTGTTGAGAAACCAGTCCGAGTATTTATTTCCAAATGTAAAAATATAAATATTTTGTTACCCGACTCGCCAGGTATCGAGGTCGACTCATCCCTGAGTTATGCCGATAGCTAGCCGGCAAATCGATATCTGGTTGCGATTGTCAAGTCGGACCATAACAAATTACAATTCATTTTGCAAGGAAAACTATTTAATAAAATTATATGCAGTATCACCCTGCAAAATATTCAATTTTTCTCATACAAATCAATCCAATTAAAACAGAATATTAAAATCTGTCCTAAAACAGTTGAGAAAAGTTCATATTTAATGATAGGAAATCAGATAGTATGTTAGTAAGAATATAAAAAGTTGTCTAAAATTCGAAATATATTTTCGCAGTGTCGCCTGTATTTAAATTCATTTTTACAATATTAATTACAATTTATTTTTCAAGGAAAACTATTTATTAAAATCATATGCAGTATCACCTCGCAAAATATTCAATTTTACTCATACAATTCAATCCAATTAAAACAAAATATTAAAATCTGACCTAAAACAGTCGAGAAAAGTAAATGCTAGAAATTAAATAGAATTTTAATTCAAACATGGGTTTTTACATGTGTGTGTGTGTATAAATGTCTTAAATGCCGTGTTAGGCTAAAAAGAAAACAGCAACATGGGAATGGAAATTGACAATCTACCTATTTACCAACCATTTACTAACCATTTACTTTTCGGCCGCCATTATTTGGCCATGAAAAATCACGTTCTCATTTTTGACTGTCTCTCACTCTATATACTGCTATATATATATATGTATCAACTGCCAATTCTACTCTTTATTGCAATCTCCTTTGCTCCCTGCGCTGTACTCGTTACCGGCTAAAAACCGAAAGAAAATTTCGTTTTCTTTTCCAGTCTTGTCCGTTAAAATAAGCTCAAATATTCAAATTTTATTATTGTCGGCTCTCCACTTACATTCGGCCGTTGGCTTGCCAAACGTTTTTACTCTGTGCGCGTGCGTGTATGTATGTCAATGCTTGGATATATACCAGCGAGCTTTTTACAAGTTTATTTGACAGAACTTGTAATTATTTGTGTAATATTAAGTAGCTGTTATTGCTTTTGTTATTCTCTTTTACAGATGCTTTTAAAAAATAAAATATACCACTCAATTAAATTTCTCCCAAATATTTCTGCACACACACACGGGCCCACCCATATATGCGCTCAAAGCGTATGTACGTATGTACATTAGCATTGAATTATATATAAAAACGGCTACTGCCACATGTAGATAAAGATTTAATTTAATTTAAAAGTATTTTATTTAATAAATATTAGCAAGGGTCATAATAATTTTTTGAATAATTGCATTAAATGCTATAATTTTACAGTGTCGTCTGTATTTAAATCCATTTTTTAAAAATATTATATACAATTCATTTTGCAAGGAAAACTATTTAATAAAATCATATGCAGTATCACCTTGCAAAATATTAAATTTTTCTCATTCATTTCAAACTTATTAAAACAGAAAATTAAAATATGACCTAAATCCGTTGAGAAACGGCCATATTTAATGATTGGCAATTTTATAGAATGTTAGTAAGGAAATAAAAAGTTTTCTAAAATTCTAATTATATTTTTGCAGTGTCGCCTGTATTTAAATCTATCTTTAAAATACTATATACAATTCATTTTGCAAGGAAAACTATTTCATAAAAGTATATGCAGTATCACCCTGCAACATATTCAATTTTATTCATACATTTCAATCCAATTAAAACAAAATATTAAAATCTGACCTAAAACAGTTGAGAAAAGTACATATTAAATGCTAAAAATTAAATAGAATATTAATTCAAATATGGGTTTTTACATGTGTGTGTGTGTATAAATGTCTTAAATGCCGTGTTAGGCTAAAAAGAAAACAGCAACATGTGAATGGAAATTGACAATCTACCTATTTACCAACCATTTAGTAACCATTTACTTTTCAACTGCCATTATTTGGCCATGAAAAATCATGAATCCATTTCTGACTGTCTCTCACTCTACATGCTGCCATATACTGCCATATATATATATATCAATTGCCAATTCTACTCTTTTTTGCAGTCTCCTGCGCTGTACTCGGCCAATTCTGCCAATTCTACTCTTTTTTGCAGTCTCCTGCGCTTGGCACCGGCTAAAAAACGTAAGAAAAATTGTCAATCTGTCTATTTACCAACCATTTACTTGAATTTACTTTTCGGCCGCCATTATTTGGCCATGAAAAATCACGTTCTCATTTTTGACTGTCTCTCACTCTATATACTGCTATATATAGTAACATATGTAATGCACATAGCCACCTAAATATTCTCGCACAAATTCCCCCTATCAAGAAATAAGATATCAATAAGAATAACAAGCTGGTGAAAATAACAATTCAAGCGCTCCCACGATCAAAACAGTTAATACAAACATCCGCTAGAATTGCTATTCCCACCAAGGGTCAAATCTGCCGACGCGGCACAAATCCAGGCTGTTGCTTAGCACCCAAATATTCTTCAACTCAAAAGAGCGATCCCTAAGATCTCTCTCTGTTTATATTAGAACGCAAAGCTCAATCCCCAAAAGCTCACAGCCGAGGTTTGCTAAGCGACGTCAAAACATTTAATAGTTAAGCAGGGTATCCAGTTGTTGAAAACATTTTGGGAGCTCAAAATGTTCGATGTTTTGATGTCGGACCTTACAGAATTCAGTGTGACAGCAAAATACCAAAAATCACTAAAAAGTTGAGAGATTGTTGGTCATATGCTGCTGTGGTCACACTGTTGCGTCAACTGTGCAAATAAAAACAGTAAACAACAAAATAAATCATTTAATTTGAATTGCATTTAATTGAGAACGAAAATGGACAAAACGGTCATAGGACAATTAGTAGCAACTAATACCCTAATTATGGGATTATTGACCTCTTATGTTGTTATAAAAGAGGCGGAAGAAGCGGAAGAAGTGCAACAACGCACCTCTTCTATTAATTTAATACGTTCTTCATTGTCAAAGAGCTCAATGCGGCTCTTATTTTGTTGCTTATTTGGCTCCATTGCTGCTCAAAATGATTTAGACCCTTCAAAACACTGAACGAATCGATGTTTTGAAAGGTATAAAAAAAAAGCTGCCAGCTGTCATGAAAGAGTGTTGTAAAACACCCAAAAATTTTCTGAGCTGCCCAAATTTAGGTACTGGATACAGGGGTTTAGAAATAGCCTTACAAAATAATTTCGAGCCAGTTTGCAACCCTTTTTTTTTATATGGAGTTGACACCTTTCAAACTGAATTTTCAACAACTGGATACCCTGCTTTAGTCTTGAATTATTATCCAACTCCGATGTTCAACTCGCTTTAAGTTTTCTATTTTAATAAAGTTATATTTTTTTAAAGTAAACTAAAGTGGAACTCGTTATTGGCGCAGCCGGTAGGATATGTCAAGTGTTTGTAATCAACTAAAGTAAAAGACTACTAAGGATCCGCAAATCCAAAGTCAAGTGCAAAGTTGAACTTTATTAAACCAAAATACATATCCGCCAAAGAACATACGTGCGTGTACAAGTTACAAGAAAAGTATTAACCACTAAAGGACAATTGAAGTCCTAGGCGAAACAGAATCAGTGCTTGTGCTTACGAAACGTGACAAACTTTGTTAACAGTGCTTTGTGACCGCTAAAGGATAATTGAAATCCCAGGCCACAACAATACAAAGAAAATCTAAAAGAACAAATCAATAAATCCACCAATCAACATCAATCATGGCAACCCCAGCAAGCCCATCCACACCACAAATGGTTTTGTCAGAGCTTCTCCTGAAGCAAGCTCTCGGACAAATCAAACAAGTGCCCGCTTTTGATGGACAAACTGAAGATCTCACAGCATTCGTGAGAAGAGTGGACTACATAATGCAGCTTTACCCCACCCAAGACCTGAGACAACACAACGTTTTATTCGCAGCCATCGAACTACAAACCTCTGGAGCAGCACAGCGAGTCGCACAGTTATCTGGAGCTACAGACTGGAATCAATTGAGGAACGCGCTCATCGATGAATTCAAAACACAGACGCCCTTCGAGGAACTTCTCCGACGACTCTATAACACTAACTATAACGGAAATATCCGTAAGTTTGTGGAAGACCTTGAGTACAAATCTTTTTTGATATCAAATAAATTAATGTTGGAAGGCATAGCCTCAAACACAATTCTGTACACAAATGCAATGAATAACACAATTAAAGACGTTATAACAAGAAAGTTACCCGACCGAATTTTTATGACTCTGGCTAGGTACGATATCACAACAATAACCAAATTAAAACAAGTAGCTCAAAGAGAAGGACTATACGAAATCAACAATACTGACCGTTCAAAACCCAACACTTCAACTACGTCAAACAGTAGTGAAACTCGCAGGAATAGGGGAAACTCTCAAAATTTCTATCCTGTGGCAAGCCCATCAATCACAAATAACGCCAATCAAAACTTTCAAACCCCAAGCCAAAGAAACCCACAGTTGCACAAAGAATTTCAACAAAATCTAAATCAAGGTAGATTTCAAAACCCAATGAACTACCAACAAAACAAAACTTCAGCCAACACTTCAAATCAGCCATTCAAAAGACAACGCGAAAGTTCTAGTGGTCAATCCAAAATGGATACTGCTGAAAATTTTCTTCACGCAGCCTCGGACCAAGAACTAAAAGAAACCCCTTCATTCGATTAATCATGAACAACATTCACCTCAAATGCGTAATCGATACAGGCTCCTCAATAAATTTAATGAAGAAGAACTTTTTAAATTTCCCAATTAAAAATTGTCATTTAAATGTTCAGACGATAAAAGGAAACATTTGTTTAAACCAATATATTTCCCTAGCCCCCAGTAAACTTTGCCCACAACACCAAAAATTTTACATACACGAATTTTCAGAAAATTACGATGTATTATTAGGCAGGGAATATCTCGAAGCTTGCGAAGCAAACATAAATTATAAAGAGGAAACTGTTATCCTAAGCGATTACCCATTTATCATGAGATACAATCATGAAGAAATTTTAAAGGACAAGACCGCAGTCAATCGTGTTGATCCATCTCATATGGAAGATACAGAATTTGATTGCCTTGATCCGCCATTTACATCAGACCAACCGTTTAATTTTGCAATCGAAAATGAATTAATAGAAAGTTACCAGTTCAGATTAGAACACCTCAATGAGGAAGAAAAATCAAAACTAACCAAAATCCTTCATGAGTTTAGAGACATACAGTACAAGGAAAGTGAAAATTTGACTTTCACCAGTACAATCAAACATGTCATCCAAACTAAACATGAAGATGCTATTTACAAGCGACCTTATAAGTACCCTCAAGCTTATGACAAAGAGGTCGAAATCCAAATGAAAGAAATGATAAATCAAGGCATTATACGGAAATCAAATTCTCCTTATTGCTCACCAATTTGGATTGTACCAAAGAAAAGTGATGCATCAGGAAAACAAAAGTTTAGGATAGTAATTGACTATCGAAACTTAAATGAAATTACAGTTGACGATAAATACCCAATACCAGTTATGGATGATATATTAGACAAACTTGGAAAATGTCAATATTTCACTACCATTGACCTGGCGAAAGGCTTTCATCAGATCCAAATGGATGCTGATTCAATCCCAAAGACAGCTTTTTCGACAAAAAATGGCCATTACGAGTACACTCGCATGCCATTTGGACTCAAAAACGCTCCTGCAACTTTTCAACGTTGCAAGAACAACCTTTTAGAAGATTTAATCTATAAAGATTGTTTAGTCTACATGGATGACATAATAGTGTATTCCACTTCATTGGAAGAACACATATTATCATTGAAAAGAGTTTTTAAGAAACTCAGGGAAGCCAATTTAAAATTACAGTTGGACAAATGTGAATTTTTGAAAAAAGAAACTGAGTTCCTCGGTCACATTGTCACAACTGAGGGTATAAAACCAAATCCAATAAAAGTCACTGCAATTACCAATTTCCCAATACCCAGAACAACGAAAGAAATCAAGTCATTTCTAGGACTCTGCGGATATTATAGGAAATTCATACCAAACTTTGCCCAAATCGTAAAACCCATGACATTAAAACTTAAGAAAAATGCAACAATTGACATAAATAACAAAGAATACATCTCAGCATTTGAAAAATTAAAATTACTTATCACATCTGATCCGATACTTATTTATCCAAACTTCGAAAAACCTTTTTCGTTAACTACAGATGCAAGCAATATTGCTATAGGTGCCGTGTTATCACAAAGCCATAAACCAATATGCTATGCAAGTAGAACATTAAACGAACACGAAATAAATTATTCTGCAATAGAAAAAGAACTTTTAGCTATTGTTTGGGCCACTAAATACTTCAGGTCCTATTTTTTTGGCAGGAAATTCGAAATCCTCAGTGATCACAAACCCCTAGTTTGGTTAAACAATGTTAAAGAGCCAAACATGAAACTTCAAAGATGGAAAATCAAATTAAATGAATTTGACTATCACATAAAATATGTCCCTGGCAAAGAAAATTATGTTGCCGATGCCTTGTCAAGAATTAAACTTGAAGAAAATTTATTAGGAGAAACTCCTAACAGTACAGCAGCAACTGTGCACAGTGCACACGAAGATAATCAAAATTATATCTCAATTACGGAAAGACCAATAAACTACTACACTAGGCAGATCGAATTTATTAAACACAATACAAATGATGTAAACGTAATACATTATTTTCATAAAACCAAAATACAAATTATGTATAAAGAAATGACAAACACCCATGCCAAACAACTAATCAAAGAATACTTATGTACAAAGAAAAGCGTAATCTATTTTCATTGCGAAACAGATTTCTTAACTTTTCAAACCGCCTTCTTACAAATAATCAGTCCCAACAATTTAACCAAAGTAATGAGATCAACAAAAAAATTTAAAGGTATTCAAACATATGCAGAATTTAAAGACTTCGTTATTAAAACCCATAAAGAATTATTACACCCAGGTATACAGAAACTAACCACATTATTTAAAGAAAAATATTATTACCCAGATTACCAAAACCTAATCCAAAATATTATTAATGAATGTCAAATTTGTAACATTGCAAAAACAGAACATAGAGATACAAAGTTAGCTTTTGAGTTAACGCCAGAAACTTTCAATCCCAGAGAAAAATATGTTATAGATGTTTATATGGTAGATAATAAACAATTTCTTTCTTGCATAGACATTTATTCAAAATTCGCGTTCCTAATCGAAGTAAATGGTAGAGATTGGTTAGAAGCTAAAAGAGCATTACTCAAAATTTTCAATGAAATGGGAAAACCAAAAGAAATTAAAGCAGATAAAGATTCAGCATTCATGTGCTCAGCATTACAAATATGGCTAAAAGCTGAAGGAGTCGATATAAATATTACAACAAGTAAAAATGGCATATCTGACGTAGAAAGATTTCATAAAACTGTTAATGAAAAATTAAGAATAATAAATAGCGAATCAGATCCAGAAAATAAGCTTACTAGATTTGAAATAATACTTTACACATATAATCACAAAACCGTTCATAATACAACAGGTAGAACACCAGCAGACATTTTTATATACGCAGGAACCCCAGAGTATAACACACAGCTGAACAAAACATCTCAAATAGATAAACTAAATGAAAAACGTACAGATTTTCAAATTGATACTAACTATAGACAATCACCTCTAGTACGTTCAAAATCAACCAACCCTTTTAAAAAGACCGGTAATTTGAGACAAGTAGACGAAAAACATTTCGAAGAGACAAACAGAGGCAGAAAAATAATACATTACAAATCTAAATTTAAAAAGAAAAAGAAAATTAACAAGAGCATATACGATAATTCCAGATCATCGCCTAATGACAACTCAAATCAAGAAGCCGCAACATAAAATAATTCTTTTCACAATACAATTCTTACTAATGTATTTCATCCAACAAACTAATGGCCAAAGCTTAGAAGTAAACCCAATTCAATCAAAAAACGGTTACCTTATATTTAAAACGGGAACTATTAACATACCAATAAATTACGAATACCATTACTTAACAGTTAATCTTACAAAAATCGAAAATACATTTAATAATTTAATGAAACAAGCTAAAGAATTTGAAACATTATCCCAAATTCAATATTTAACAGAAAAATTGGAAAGAGAAATGAACGGCATAAGAATAGCAAAACGAAACAAAAGAGGCCTTATCAATTTTATGGGAACATTTTATAAATACCTATTTGGCACATTAGATCAGGAAGATTAAGCAGAATTAGAATCCAAAATAAATAACCTATCAGAAAATAGCGTTCAAGCAAACGAACTAAATGAAATAATCGATGTAATAAATAGAGGAATAGAAATCACAAACACTTTAACATATATTAAAGAAGCAGACAACAAATTAGCAATAACTACGTTTAATCTACAAGAATTTACAGAATATATCGAGGACATAGAGCTAGGAATGCAGTTAACAAGATTAGGCATATTCAACCCTAAATTACTAAAACACAGTCCATTAACACACGTAAACTCTGAAAAAATTTTAAATATTAAGACTTCTACATGGTTGAAAACAACTACAAATGAAATTTTGATAATTTCCCATATTCCCCGTGAAATCATCAATGCACCAATTTTTGAAATTGTCCCATACCCAGACGAAAACAGAAACATTTTAACTGAAATTATACATGACAAATACTTCATACAAAATAATAAAGCATATACCGTAAAAACGAAAGATTTAGTAATGAACAAATGTATAACAGGAATTTTAAATCAAGACACAACCGAATGTAGATATTCAAAAACACATAAAACTTTTGAAATAAAATATGTAGAGCCTAATATAATGTTAACTTGGAACATACCTAAATCCATTTTAAATCAAAATTGTATAAATAGAGATATAACAATAGAAAGTAATAATATTATAAAAGCATTTAATTGTTCAATTCAACTAGAAGAAATATTGATCACAAATACTATGTTAGATTACACACAAGCTACTTATGTAAACAATAATGTAACTAAATTAGAACCACTTTCCTATATACAGACAAAAGAAATTATAAAACAACAAACAAAACACTACAATACTTTTCAAGTTATTACATTAACAACACTTATAATTATTGTAATCATACTAGTATTGTATTTTAGCTATAAGTATAAAAGCATACCACGCAAAATAATTGTTAAGTATAAAAAACAAACAAAAACAGCCCCACCATCAAATGATATCCAATTAAATCCAATCTCAAATGAAATTGCAAATATTGTACTCGAATCCGAACCCAGACTAGATCCCAATATTACCGCCTGAGGACAGGCTAATTTTTTATGGATGGGGAAGTAACATATGTAATGCACATAGCCACCTAAATATTCTCGCACAAATTCCCCCTATCAAGAAATAAGATATCAATAAGAATAACAAGCTGGTGAAAATAACAATTCAAGCGCTCCCACGATCGAAACAGTTAATATAAACATCCGCTAGAATTGCTATTCCCACCAAGGGTCAAATCTGCCGACGCGGCACAAATCCAGGCTGTTGCTTAGCACCCAAATATTCGTCAACTCAAAAGAGCGATCCCTAAGATCTCTCTCTGTTTATATTAGAGCGCAAAGCTCAATCCCCAAAAGCTCACAGCCGAGGTTTGCTAAGCGACGTCAAAACATTTAATAGTTAGTCTTGAATTATTATCAAACTCCGATGTTCAACTCGCTTTAAGTTTTCTATTTTAATAAAGTTATATTTTTTTAAAGTAAACTAAAGTGGAACTCGTTATTATATATATATGTATCAACTGCCAATTCTACTCTTTTTGCAATCTCCTTTGCTCCCTGCGCTGTACTCGTTACCGGCTAAAAACCGAAAAAATTCGTTTTCTTTTCCAGTCTAGTCCGTTAAAATAAGCTCACATATTCAAATTGAGCTATTTTTGCGCGCCCCTTATTATTGTCGGCTCTCCACTTACATTCGGCCGTTGGCTAGCCAAACGTTTTTACTCTGTGTGCGTGTGTGTATGTATGTCAATGCATGGATATTTATCAACGAGCTTTTTATACGCTTATTTGACTGAACTTGTAATTATTTTTGTATTATTAAGTAGCTGTTATTGCTTTTGTTATTCTCTATTGCTTTTAAAAATAAAATGTACTATTTACTTAAATTTCTCCCAAATATTTCTGCACACACACAGAGGCCCACCCATATGTGCACTCGAAGCGTATGTATGTATGTACATTAGCATTGAATTGTACATAATAAACGGCTGCTGCCGCTAAGATTACATGTAGATAAAGATTTAACTTAAAATTATTTAATTTAATAAATATTAGTAACGGTCATAATAAATTTTGAAAAATTGGATTAAATGTTAGTAAAGAAATAAAAATTTGTCTAAAACTCTAATTATATTTCTACAGTATCGCCTGTATTTAAATCCATTTTTTAAAATATTATATACAATTCATTTTGCAAGGAAAACTATTTCATAAAATTATATGCAGTATCACCCTGCAAAATATCTAATTTTATTCATACATTTCAATCCAATTAAAACAGAAAATTAAAATATGACCTAAAACAGTTAAGAAAAGTCCATATTAAATGCTAAAAATTAAATAGAATATTAATTCAAATATGGGTTTTTACATGTGTGTGTGTGTATAAATGTCTTAAATGTTGTGTTAGGCTAAAAAGAAAACAGCAACATGGGAATGGAAATTGACAATCTACCTATTTGCCAACCATTTTCTACCTATTTATCAACCATTTACTTGAATTTACTTTTAGGCCGCCATTATTTGGCCATGAAAAATGACGTTCTCATATTTGACTGTGTCTCACTCTATATACTGATATATATATATGTATTAAATGCCAATTCTACTCTTTATTGCAATCTCCTTTGCTCCCTGCGCTGTACTCGGTACCGGCTAAAAATCGAAAAAAATTCGTTTTCTTTTCCCATTTTTGTCCGTTAAAATAAGCTCAAATATTCAAATTGAACTATTTTTGCGCGCCCCTTATTATTGTCGGCTCTCCACTTACACTCGGCCGTTGGCTAGCCAAACGTTTTTACTTTGTGTGTGTGTGTGTGTATGTATGTCAATGCATGGATATATATCAGTGAGCTTTTTACAAGTTTATTTGACAGAACTTGTAATTATTTTTGTAATATTAAGTAGCTGTTATTGCTTTTATTATTCTCTATTGCTTTTTAAAATAAAATATACCATTTAATTAAATTTCTCCCAAATATTTCTGCACACACACACAGGCCCACCCATATGTGCACTCGAAGCGTATGTATGTATGTACATTAGCATTGAATTGTACATAATAAACGGCTGCTGCCGCTAAGACTACATGTAGATAAAGATTTAACTTAAAATTATTTAATTTAATAAATATTAGTAACGGTCATAATAAATTTTGAATAATTGGATTAAATGTTAGTAAGGAAATCAAAATTTATCTAAAATTCTAACTATATTTCTACAGTGTCGCCTGCATTTAAATCCATTTTTTTTTTAATATTATATACAATTCATTTTGCAAGGAAAACTATTTAATAAAATTATATGCAGTATCACCCTTCAAAATATCCAATTTTATTCATACACTTCAATCCAATTAAAACAAAATATTAAAATCTGACCTAAATCCGTTGAGAAACGGCCATATTTAATGATTGGAAATTTTATAGAATGTTAGTAAAGAAATAAAAAGTTGTCTAAAATTCTAATTATATTTTTGCAGTATCGCCTGTATTTTAAATTCATTTTTAAAATATTATATACAATTCAATTTGCAAGGAAAACTATTTAATAAAATTATATGCAGTAATCACCCTGCAAAATATCCAATTTTATTCATACATTTCAATCCAATTAAAACAGAAAATTAAAATCTGACGTAAATCCGTTGAGAAACGGCCATATTTAATGATTGGAAATTTTATAGAATGTTAGTAAAGAAATAAAAAGTTGTCTTAAAATATAAATTATATATTTGCAGTGTCGTCTGTATTTAAATTAATTTTTAAAATCACTGCGGACGGCAGTCCGCGCTAGTGACGAAAGCAGCACGAAGGGTGCCAAGGCGACTAGCATATATACACAGGAAGAATGGAAAATTTGCTATGACTGTCCGATCAGGTCGAGTTATATACCGATCGAAAGGTATTAACTTAACTTACAAATGTGCATACTAAGACTTTTAGAAACTCACCTGGTTCGTGAGATAAACAGGTGTAAGTGGGAGGGGAAAAATTTAAATTATTGGAGCTAATGGGGCCGTTGGAGCCTTTTTGAATTTTTTTTGAATTTTTTACTATTCTAATCAAAAATACGCGTCGAATGACACCTTGATCATCAAAATCCGATCACTGGTTCAGAAGATAATTAATTTTGAAATTTTTGGTGCCCCTTTCAAAACGAGATGAAAAGTCAGTCTGTTTGTTTGTCTGTTTGTTTGGATCAAATCGTAAATTTAGCTTAAAAGTTTGAATGAGGACTTGTTCCCGATCAAAAATCTAGAAACGTTTGTTCTACGACTTTTTCGAAAAAAAGCTAGTTTAGCGGGAAATCGCTAAAAACCGCTAAACGGTATGAGCTACAGACGTGATCTATATATCGTTGGAAAGGTATTTTGAAGAACTTTTAGGCAGACCTTTAAACTTTTTTTCTAAAGTGCATAGGTAAAAAGCAACAGGTGAAATAAGATATTTTGTCCCACATTTTGGCGGTTTTTGAAAAAACGCTGCCTACGATTTTTTTTAATTTGCAATATGTTTAAGCTTGTAAAATTTCGCGTTTTTTGATATATCATTCATAAATTTATGTTGATTGGTTTGGAAGATATAACCTATTAACTGAATATATACGTTTTACTGTGAATTGAAATAGGACAGCAGCAGCAATTACATTTGACTAACAGTCCAGTAACAATGAAATCTATAATTAGAAAGTCGTTCTTAATGATCGCCAGTGGCGCAAAGTGTAGAGCGTCCGATTTTTGCATGAAATCTCAGCTCGGGTTCAAATCCGGGCACGGACAAAACTTTTTTTTTTTTTTTTAATGTTTAAGTGCAATTAATTTGTTAGTAGATTATTATCGTGCATACATTTTTGTTGATTGGTTTGGAAGATATAACCAATTAACTAAATATATATTTTACTTTGAATTGCAATAGGACGGCAGCAGCAATTACATTTGACTAACAGTCCAGTAACAATGAAATCTATAATTTGACAGTCGTTATTAGAGATCGCCAGTGGCGCATGGTGTAGAGCGTTCGATTTTTGCATGCGTCCGATTCAGCTTGGGGTCGGGGTTCGAATTCTGGCACGGACAAAACATTTTTTTAAAATTTTTAAATGCAATTATATTATATTTGCGTAAACTGATTTTGATATAAATATTATTTGTTTTTAAAAATTTTGGGTGCGCATATTGAAAATTTCCCAGCAAAGTAACAATGCCAAAAGCATATGTTATATTTATGTGATGCAAAAATAACCAGTGCTGCCAGACAGTTTTAGTTTTGTTATGTGACAACGCGACTTTAATTTATTCAAATGAGTTAAGCATTAGAGTCTCTCTGTAAATTAATTTTATTTTTTCTTAACTTTACTATATAATTAATTAATTGCTTAATATTGCAAACAGAAAATTTATCTTTATACTTGTGCATTGCAAAAGTACCCAGTGCTGCCAGACAGTTTGATTTGGTTTAATAGGAATGCGGGATCTCATTTATTCAAATAAATTAAACTATTCGAGTCTTACTGCAACGTATTCTAATTGTATGTTTCTTATATAGCTATTTAATTGTTTTATTTTAATTAAACAAATTTAAAGCAAATAATTAAGTCTGCAATATCGATATTAATATGCGTGCTAATATCGATAGATGATTTCATTCAATACTGGTATCGATAGTCGGCTTGAATATCAGTATCTATCGATACTAAGTTTTCCTGTTTGTCATCCCTGAATTTGAAAGAACAAACCGAAGAAATGTTTCAGCAAGGACGTTATCGTGTAAGTACAATTCTTAAGAAATTTTACAAATAAATTTTATTTTAATACAAATTAATACTTGTTTATTTTCAGAAGTGGGCTCCACAGCAAGAATGGAGTGGCCGTGGACGCGGCCGCGGATATGGCGGGTGGCGCCAATATGGGCCGCTACCATTTAGCCGCTGTGAGTGCCCCTGCCACAACGAATGTGGCAAGTGTTGTGTGGGGTGGGAGGCCGCTCCGCCTCCATCGTCAGCGGCACCAGCAGCGGCAACAGCAGCGGCACCAGCAGCGGCACCACCAGCGGCGCCACCAGCGGCGCCACCAGCAGCCCCGCAAGGATGGGTCCGCGTTGAGGACATTGGACGCCTGAATTTGGTCCAGGCCCCAGAGCCGGTGGCACACCAGGCGGCCCCCCCAGGCTGGATGGTACAATTGGACGCCGAGGGCAATCTGCCATCGGCTCAGCCGCGCTGAACGCGATAAATAATGAGAATCAATAAATTTATTGTTATTAAAATTTTGTGTTTTATTTATTAAATATATTAGGTTTTTAAATATAGATATGTGCATATATATGTATGTACATATATATGTATGTACGTATATGTCGGAGATGGACCGTTATTCATTTTATTTAGTTAATATTTCACTGACCGCACAGCAAGTCCCGATAAGGTTATTGTTCAGTTTCAAGAAAACAGTGAGGCAACACGTCTGCACACCACGACCGCAAAACCGGAAAGAGCATGACTTTCCACTTGTCCTCTTACTCGTCAATGTCTCCTGTCATATTTGACACTGTCTGTCACATCTGTCAGTGAATACTTTCAACACTGACTACTGAACAACACCCCTGGGCCATGCTCGGCAGAGGCAATCCTTACCTCACACCTTGCTTTCAGTGGTAACCCTAGTATAACAGAACGGGACGACTATATTACATGACCATCTTTATTATTGAGACTTAACAGGTAACATTCAAAATTAATACAAACGATTTCTGTGATCTACGACACGGCCTTCCTGACTAGCACGCGTCCTCGTGTGTAATGTGTGTTTTCAATTATAACATTAGGTCTGGCATCATATCTTGCTTAGTTAATTAAACTTGAATTTAGTTTACATCATATCTCGTATTTCTTCAAATGTCAGTTCTTTTAGAAACTCGACCCTTGGCTTTCGGTTTTATCATCATTGGTTCTCGCTTTCCCCTCTTGCGCCTATGCCCTGCCTTTCCTCCCCCCCCCAACCCCTTTTCCCCCTGTCCCCTTTTTTTTTTTTTTTTTTTCTTTTCTTTTTTTTTTTTTTTTTTATCGCTTAAATTTTTTTTTTTTTAAAACTTTTTTTTTTTTTTTTTTTTTTTTTTTTTTTTTTTTTTTTTTTTTTTTTTTTTTTTTTTTTTTTTTTTTCTTTTTTTTTTTTTTTTTTTTTTTTTTTTTTTTTTTTTTTTTTTTTTCCTCCTTTTTTTTTTTTTTTTTCTTTTTTTCTATTTTCCTTTTTCTTTTTTTTTTTTTTTTTTTTTTTTTTTTTTTTTTTTTTTTTTTTTTTTTTTTTTTTTTTTTTCCGCCCTTTTTTTTTTTTTTTTCTTCTTTTTTTTTTTTCTTTTTCCTTTTTTTTTTTTTACCAATTATCCGTTATCTCTGCCAAATCAATGCGCGCCTCAACCGTTCTATTTGTATAATTAGGTTTTGTTGGGATTGGGTTTCTGGACAGAAAATCTACATGTGCCATCTGACTTCCTTTTCGACACTCCACATCGAAATCGAACGATTGTAGGTAAGCCCACCAGCGATGTACCCTTGCAGTCAACTCGATTTTTGTTCGACTCGCCTTCAACGAATTGCAGTCTGTGTAGACTATAAATTTTCGGTCATGCAGGTAATGGCGGAAATGTTTTACAGCATTGTACACAGCCAGAGTTTCCAACTCATAAGAATGGTACTTGGATTCTGCTGCTGTCGTACATTTGCTGTAATACTCTACCACCCTGCATTTCCCGTCAACTCTATGCACTAGCATTGCACCATATCCATCTGCACTTGCGTCTGTGTGCAGTTCGATAGGGCATTGTGGATCAAAGATGATTAATATCGGATCACTAGTCAGTGCTCGTATAATCTTTTGACGTACTAGTTCATGCTGCTCATTCCAAACGAAACCACTGTTTTTGGAGGTTAATTTATATAGAGGCTTCATTTGTTCAGAAAATCGCGGCACAAACTGTCTAAAGTAAGATGCTAGTCCTAAGAATTGTCTTAATTGTGTAACGGAAACTGGTTGATTTAGAGCAGACAATGCCTCTATCTTTCTAGGGGTTAGGTTTGATTTCACCATTTTTGATGAGAAACCCGAGATATTCAATTTCAGTTTGAAGAAAGTTGCATTTTTTGATATTAAAAGAGAACCCTGCACTTGATAAAGTCCTCAGCACGATTGCCAGCCTATCATAAGCTTCCTCTTTTGATTTGGCTACAATCAACACGTCGTCAATGTAGACTATTGCATATGAGTATGCCAGTTCTCCTAAAGCTCGTACAATTGCACGCTGGAAAACTGAAGATGCGTTTTTCAGTCCGAAAGGCATGGCAAGGAATTCGTACTGCCCGTCTGGCGTTACAAATGCAGTTCTTTCGATCGATTCAACTTCAATTGGGACCTGATAGAATCCACTGGCCATGTCTATACTAGAGAAATATCTTCCGTCGCGCAGTCTAGCTATTTGGTCAGTAATTAGTGGCAACGGATATTTGTCTGACACTGTATTTGCATTCAATTCCCTATAATCTATGCATAGCCTGTCACTGCCATCTTTTTTCTTTACAAGCAGCATTGGACTAGCGAATGGATGTGCTTCTAACATCTGTTGTATTTTGGTTCTTACTACTTTCTTTTCGCCTTCACTTAATTTGTATGGACGCCGTTGTACAGTTTTATTATTGTCCAATAAACGAATCTTTAAGGCACCAGTTGTGATACGTTTTTTTGGCATGCCATCTATGAAACTACCTGAATATTCATTTAATACGTCTTTTAGCATATACTTTTCTGATTCTTGGAGGTCTTTATTATCATCAATAGATTTCATCATAACATTTGTGGTGGACTCGTCATATACCACATTCACATTTTTGGTTTTAAACATATCTAAATTATCGGAATCTATTGTAATGCCAAAACCAAGTTTAAGTACTTCGCGGCCAATCAAGATATCATGCTTTAAATGATTATCCGTTACAAAATGAAAAATTACTTTTAAATTAAATGGTGTTTTTGGATTTTTGGACATTTTTTGAAATTTTTTTTTGACGTTTTTTTCTCTTTTTCTTCTCAAAATTATATTTTTTTATATTTTTTTCCATCTTTTTTTGTGGTTTTTTTTTTCTTTAGTGGGTGGGCTCGGGCGAGAAAAAAAAGAATCGGTTCGGCTTTTTGATTTTGTTATTTTGTTGGGGGTGGGCCCAGTATCCAAACCAATCCCTCTCGTTTCTTTTCTATTTGGGGGGCCGCCCCCTCGGGGAAAGAAAAGGAGGGCCAGTGCCGGCGTAGCACTTCCCTCGGTCGGCCGGGTGGTTGGTTGGCATAAGAATTGGCTTCCTTGGCTCACGTCTGTCGTCTGCTTGCCGCTTACGGCATTCCACCATTTTGTGCCCGAGTTTGCCACAGTAATGGCATTTAGTTGGACCTTGCATCTTGGGTTTCTTTCTTTCTGGGCCGAGGTCTGGTCCAGAATGTTCGGTCCGCTTAGCAAATGCGTACGCCTTTAATTGTTGCTGCATTTCGCTGCGCGTCTTTATTGATGTGGTATATAGGAGACGCTGCAGCCGTGTGTCGATTTGCGATGCGTGTGCCATTACAAATGAAACTGCTATTTCTTCCATAGTCATCGATTGCCATTTCGTCATCAGGGAGGTCACTAGACGGCTGCCATACACAGACAGGCACTCATTATTATTTGGCCGTCCATTTAGTATGTTGAACAAGATGGCGGCCGGCGTCTCTACTGCCTCATATCTGTGCATGAACAATTCTTGAAATTGCGGCCAAGACATACCGGGAAAGCAAATTTGCGATAACCACTGGGATGCGGTGCCAGATAGTGATTTGCTCAGTGCCATTACAAGTGCACTTCCTTCGAGTGGATGCTCAGTCAAAATCATGTCCGCAGTCTTACACCATGCAGCGGCGTCGGCACCAGCGGCTTCCGGATTGTATATAGGCAGCGACACAGAGATTTCGCGTGTTGTTTTTGTTGCTGCTGGAATCTGCATTGCTTTCAGCAATTGGATGAATTTTTGGTTTTGCGATTCCAAAAGCGCCTCTAACGCGTTATCACGATACTCCAGTGGACGTGGCGATCCCACTTCTGATGTCGGAGATGGACCGTTATTCATTTTATTTAGTTAATATTTCACTGACCGCACAGCAAGTCCCGATAAGGTTATTGTTCAGTTTCAAGAAAACAGTGAGGCAACACGTCTGCACACCACGACCGCAAAACCGGAAAGAGCATGACTTTCCACTTGTCCTCTTACTCGTCAATGTCTCCTGTCATATTTGACACTGTCTGTCACATCTGTCAGTGAATACTTTCAACACTGACTACTGAACAACACCCCGGGGTCCTGCCGGGGAGGGGCAATCCTTCCCCCACACCTTGCTTTCAGTGGTAACCCTAGTATAACAGAACGGGACGACTATATTAAATGACCATCTTTATTATTGAGATTTAAACGGGAAAATTTCAAATTAAATAAAACCGTTTTTTGGGTTTTCCAAAATATATATGTATGTGCATATATATGTATGTCATATTCTGAGAATTTTGTGTTCGCGCGCTTTAATACATTTTTCTGCGGAATTAAACGAAACTTTTCTAATGTTGCCATATCGATTTAAAAAAGCTGTGTTGCAATTTGTTCGTCCAATTTTTTGTGCCTATTTTGTACAAGAAAAGGTGGCAGCTCTGGCAGAAGTGTTCTAAAGCGCAGCCAGCAACGGAACGAATATATAAATATTATATTTTTCGGTGCAATCGTGTAGCGAATACGCGCGATCTGTTGCGCATACAATTCAGGATCAGTGGCGTCATACTACTGGATATGCTGGAGAAGGCCTTCTTATATGCCGAGTACCAAACAGTGGCCAATACAGGCTATCCTGTTTATCATGCAGAAATCGTTCCGGAATTTGTATCTTGTGCGAAACGAACGGTAGCTCGCATGCTGGTCATAATTATGAGTCTGAGCTTTGGCATTGTCAAGTAAGTATATTGATTCTTTGGCAAAAAAAAAAGGTATTAATTGTATTATCCTGATTATAGGCCCCGACTGGGTCCAATGCTGCATCGTGTTGTTTGCGCATTACCAAGATAAAGAACGATCAAAGTGACCTGCTAGTGACAGCCGTACCATTGGCTGTCCTCGACACGGGCATTTGCTGTCCTCGAAACGGGCATTTGCTGATGGATTTTTACGTCTTTGGTCCTAACCAGAAGAGCGCTGCGTCTGCGCAGGAGCATGGTTAAGCTATTGCTATACAGACATATGCTTATGCATATGCTTTTCTCAGTGCTCCTGCTGGTCATCATGATACTGTGGCGACCCACAAATAACAATCAACGTTAGGCGTTTACGCCGTTGCTTGACAATTCCGATGACGAAGACGATGGGGAGGAACAGCTTGTGGCGGATGCGTATGGCGTAAAAATGCGTGGCACACATCAGAATGGCGGAAGTAGAATTCTAACGAATTCACGTGCAGCTACGACTACAAAGGAGGCTGGATTCAGATGAGGAGATCATTAATACCGGGTTTGAAGTTTGCAAAAGGCAATAAGCTTACAGACTTTTGCATAAATGTTGCACGTCTGCTGGACAACTGGTAGTCCGACCACGATCAAGGCTGCTCCTAATCTTGTACTGCGATGTCTGACCGCATCTATCCTGCTGTCCATTCATAACGATCACAATGCTGTTGCTTTTTTGTCTGACACAAACAGCTGTTGCTATAAAATATGTGGCATCAATCTTTGGTATTTATCTGTAATTTTGATAATGGAAATACAAAGAAAGAAGCGACTAATAGAAAAATGTTTCAATTCAACTTATGAACTATTACAAATAAATTTGTATATATGTATTATATATAAAGTCCAAAATCGTATCTTATTTAAGCATGTACATTGTAACTTCTAGTGTAGTCTGCAATCTTTTCATAACAACCATAGCCAATCAATAAAAACATTTAAATTTTTGTTACTTTACTTTTAAAGTTGTTTATGTTAACTTTGTACTAAAATAATTAGTACTGATTTAAACACCTTTCGGATCATATTAAACTTTTATTGGAAAACAATTTATGCTCAAAAAAGTAAGCTAATCCATGGATATCAATAGTGTTGCTATGATGATGGTAACCATAGAAACCATCAATGGAATCCTCCTCATACGAATGTGTTTTCGCTGTTTGGTACGTAATGTGTATCTTTTACATAATACAAAGCGTTTTCAGTAAAAGTACATAATGTAAAATGAATGCTTTGTGAGAATACACATGCATACATACATAATTAATTATTTATAAACACATTTTTTATACTCGAACGAATGTTTGCAAGAAAAAATGCAGAAAGCAAAATAAATCGAATTGAACCCATTCAAATCGTGCGTAAATGTTGCCTCAACTTTTCAGGTACAAATTATGCAATATACAGATACAAATACTTAAACATTTAAATGTGGATTTTAAAGTGTTAAGATAAATTGTCAAAAGGGGCGGAAAATGTGGGCAATCAATTTACATTTACATTTACTTATTTAACAATTTTTCTCAATATTCTCATTTTATTAACCAATTTAATGCCTAGAAATGCACATTGCTATTACTGTTCATCATTATATATTGAATTACGCGGCCAATTCGATAATTGTCCCTAGAATGCCGTTAGCGCCAAGGTTCGATTCGGGTTTGATGTTGCGTCTCAATATTGCAGCAGCCAGATCCTGTTTCTTGGGTGCCTGATCACGCTGATCAGCAAGGGACTGTGTGCTGCGCAACCCGGTCTTGCTAAAGTGAATAGCATTGAGTGTATTGCGTATTTTGTTCTCCATCTCCTCAACTATATTGCCAATGTTTGCAATATGCGGCGATGATTGCATCCTGCTCGGTTCGACGTGTCAAAGATTCATTGTGCCGGACCCCTGTTTGTTTGTCTGTAGCCAGAGCATTGCCGTTGAGGTGAGCTTATAATGCGCCGTGCGGCCAGTCGATTTCTCTTGCACCTCCACCACATGGATGGAGTCCCGGCAGCCGCGTATCATTTTACTGCCATCGCCAGCTTTTTTGATGAGGATTACAGCAGCGAAACCGTAATCCAAGTGCCACAGATTCACGGATGAGACACCGCCTTCATGGCATTTTGCCATCCTCCAGCGGTGGATAGTAAGTGTTTGATCAGGGCGAGCGATACAAATCACTATCACGATTATAATCGCATAGCAAATAATTCTTGCCATGCACCTTATCTTTGGCTCTTTTCCTCACATACACAGCTGTTGCTAAATTATATGTGGCAAAAAAAACTAATAAATAATTAGCGACCGATTAAGTTTGGTAAATAGAAGCGATTGTGGCGTTTCGAGGTCAGCTCCCAGTTGAGCTCCCCTTCCAGGATGTTCAGATCATCATCATCAACTGTTTTAAAAGGTTCACCAGCATTATGGAAGCTTTAGTTGAAATATCTGCTTTTTCTTTGTTGATACACAACATAACATGCATAGGGCTGCCACCTGGTAGAAATTTGAGCGATCAACAGGGCAAAGCCACTAACCTATCGAAATCTATTCTAAAATAGTAAGCAAAAAATTAAGGGGCATACATAATCTTAATGCAACAAGCTAACTTGAAATTTTTAATATGTCTAATGAGTTGTCTTTTATGTAGCTAAGAGAATGTTTTTTCTATTCTATTCGCAAACGATTTTTTTTATGTTGGGCAGTTCAAAAAAAAAAAATGTATCGCACGGATGTGTCCATCTCTAATCGATATGCATAACAAATTATAATTTGCCAAATGTTCAATTGTTGAAATCGGCTGCGACAAATTGTTTAAATTATATGTAAAAGGAAACAAATAAACTAATTTTAGCAAAGTTAGTTAAAGCGTGCCATTCAACAAGGAGCAAAATTATATACATGTAAGTAAAAATCTTAATAAATAAAAAGTGAATGGCAATTTGTGTGTGTGTGTATGTGTGTGAGTGCTTCTGTAAGATCTGTGTTGACCTATGTAGGCTTTAATATAGACCTGTAGGCTTTACGCAATTCAGACCTTGTCATACTTAAATGCTTAAATGCCAGGAAACCTGTCCTACAAACGATGAAATGCAGGTTCATTTTGTAGACACGTTAAGACAGCTGTCTCATGTCCGGCAACATACAGTGACTCCCAAAATATTTTACTCACAACTTTTAAAATCTTCAAATTTTAAATAATGTTCCGTTTTATTAAGCATAATATATTTTTTTTATATATATTTTTATATTATCTTAATAAAGGAAAAGCAAAGCATAACATAGTTTAAAATGTAATGAGTCAACAAAAATTTGATTGATTGAGAAAATTGTTATTTTTTTAAAAAGAATGAAGGAACCGTTTTTTCTGAGCTTAGTATTTTAAGTAATATTTTAACAAATTGCTAAAAACATAGTTGTTAACATTGTGAGTGAATGGAATTGTGTATATTTGTCATTTAATTTTTTTCGATTTTACAATATATTAACCTTATTATCAATTCTTTTTTTTTCAGGCGAAGACATTTACTAATGCATATTTTGTGTTAACGAAATATTAATGTTAACTAATAAGTTTTATTTTTTACACGTAATCATTAGCTAAACTAATTAAAATAATATTTTTTAGAAAAATTCGAACGAAACAAAATAAAAAAAATAAAAATATATACAAAAAAAATAAAAAAAAATAATTATTAAAATTTGCAAAAAAAAAAAATTATTTACCGAAATTAACGAAAATCAAAAAAAAAAGTATATAAATAAAATATAAAAAAAAACAAATTGAAAATAAAAAAAATTTAAAAAATTAAAATTTTGGCAATTTAAAAAAAAGAACAATACAAAAATTGGAAATGTACACAAAAACAAGTACAAAAGAAAAATATTAACAACTTTCAAGAAATTATGAAAAAAAAAAAAAAAAGAAATTTAAAAAATTTAAAACTTGGCAATTGAAAAAAGAAAGAAAGAACAATACAAAATTTGAAATGTACACAAAAACAAATACAAAAGAAAAATATTAAAAAAAATAAATACAAACATATTTATAAATTTAAAAGCTGTTTTAAAAGTTTTTATACGTAAAAATAATTTTTTTCTTTATTCGTAAGCTACATTTATATATAAAATAATTCATAATAAAACATAACTATACGCAATTAAATACGAACAAATTACTTATTTAAAATGGCTGGGCGAAATAAAAAATAAAATATATAATTTAAAGAGAAAGATTATTTCGGAAACTGAAAGTGTCGATAGTAAAAAGGTAAAAAACCAATAATTCACCAAATGAGTTAGATCATAAAATTAAATTATCAGACAAAGGATTAAGATCTCAAATGAATAGGGATTTAGAAACATCTAAACGTGACTTCTCAAAGGATAAGAAAAGTTGCACAAAAAGTTCGTCTAAACAGAGAATCAGAGATGCAAGAACAAAGACAAAAAAGGCTCAAAAAATGAAAAGCTAGGGCTACCACA
>JAWNPO010000020.1:0-10075 GCA_035047525.1 Drosophila quinaria
GTATAAGTTTTTATGTTTTAAGGTTTTATATTTTAAGGCAAGATTCGAATAAAGACGACTGCTCCATTTAGTTTTCGAATTATGAGTGTTTTGGTTTATTCAGTTTTACAATAAGGAAACCTCGGCAGAGGCTTTGTGACTTATACATATAAGAGTACATAGAATTGGTTGGGGCTTATGTATGTTGCGAAGTAGCGAGTCAGCACTTAGCCGGATGTCAAGTCCCACATCGAAGAGTTGTTTACATTGAAATCCCTGGTATGCTGTGGCAGCACTTTGCTGTTTAGGCTACCCAGTGTATGTTGCAATGCAACGAAATGCAACGATCGCTGCCGGGTTGAATGGCATGATCATTGGAACGTCGTCAACGTCCGCGGGGGTTTAAGTGGGGGAAGTGGGGGTGAAGAAGAAGCGTAGGCGGTAACTCCTCCCCCCCTAACTTGGAACGACGGCCATAATGACGGCATAGCAAAGGAAGGCATGGCAGGAGTGACAACGGTGTCCAGCGGTGTTGGTGTGAAGATGACTGAGTTCTTCTTGAGGATCCAGATGGAGATTGTGGCCAAGGTTAAGATTCCAACGAGGATATAGACGGCTGTGAGATGTGTGGTGGCTTGGTCTGTCAGTCGAGACAGGCTTAGGTCGTTTTCTAAATTTTTTAGGTGTAGGTCTTGCAAATTAAGTTCTTCGGGCGTGGAAATCGCTGTTAGGTTGTGTACATGTGGTAGGTTGATCGTTATTGAATCGGTGACGGTGTTGGTTGCTTCGACGTATTTGGTTCCATTTGTAGCGATTGAGCAGTTCTCGTAATGGATGACCATGGAACCGCTAAAAATCTTGTCCGACATGCAATCAGACGTAATGTTTACGTTTTCGACATTGAATAGGAGCAGAAGTCCTTTTAGTGGCACAAATATTTGCGGGGAACGACTTCTATTGATGGTGTCGCATGTTGCCTTTTTATTGTTGATGAGGTTATTGAGACAGCTTGGATTGTTCGGTTCGGACGGTGATTCGCATACATAAACATTGCCCAATTTGATACAAGGTGAATTTATAATCTTAACTTCTAGCTTATTTTTAATTACATATTTTGGTAAAATTAGGAATTTGGTTTCGTTAAAAGGGAGAGGTATTAATTGATACAGGTTGAATTTTTCTGTCGATAAGATTGGAATTTGAATATTAAAGATAAGAGTGTTGTTTACAGTGATTGATTGTAATGTTAGAGCGTTATATATTTCATGTTCTAGGTTGGTATCGATTTCCTGGTTTAACAAGATTTGTTTTATTTTTCTGATTTCTACTGAGTTCAGTATGTATTTAGGAATAATCTTTAATTTTGTAAATAGCAGGCTTTCTGCGATGTTATTCAAGTGGTTATACAGAATATCAATGTTATAACTAATTCTATCAATGTACTTAATAAGTTGTATTTCTTGTTTTTCCGAGTTTAGTTCTTTAAATATTTTATTTTGGTAAGTGTTTACAAAGTTGTTAATCATTTCTTGTTCTTTGTTTATATGGTTAGTAATGTTTTTAAACCTAACTAGTGTTTCGATTTGGAATTTCTGGTCTAACCCTATCGTTTTATGGAGGTTAGCCAGATCCTTATCGATTCTGTTTTCGTCGTCAGCGTCCATGTTACCAGAAACTATCTTAACTATACTACCTAACCCGTTAATTAAGCCTCTTCTTTGCCTAGAACCGTTAGGAAGCAGGGTATTCAATCTTTCAAGTACTTGGAGTATCTTTTCGTGAAGTGTGGCTTTTAGTTCTAAGAATTCAGCTTCTTTGGGGAGGTTATTTATTACCTCAACTATTTTACCTGCGGTGCATTCATAATCATCTAAATGTATAATGTGGTTGATTGTCCTAAATGAAGTTATTACCCTAGCTGGCCCCAAATTTATCTTGAGTAAGGGTTGGTCTTTATCCAAAATGTCGAGTACAAGTCGCTGTCCGTCCCCCAGTGTAAGCCTGTAAGAATGTGAATGTAAGGACGGTTAGAGTGTTTTTTTTCGTTATTTTTTTTTAAATGCTGTGTTGGGTGTTGTTGTCTAATGTTTGTTTCCTTATTTTTTGTTTGTGAAGTTTTTGTTTCCTTATAGTACGTAGTGTTATTCCTTTATCTTGTAAAACTTTATGCTTGCTGAAACGGGGTGTCATTTTGTTCCGTCTGTTTTCTTTACGAAAAACTGAACTACCTATTGGTACGTCGGCGGGTTCTGTTCTAGATTCATTAAGCTGTTCTGTCCGTTTCTGAGTTGTGAGTTCCATGTGTGCCCTAACAGTGGGGTAGAGGGTATTTTGGTATTCATTGAGTTTCGTCAGATAGTCGTGTTCGTTATTGAATTTAACAGTCTTATCGAAGATATGGGTGCGTCCGCTGAAAAGTTCGAATGGGGTTAGGTTGGTACTTGAGTGAATCGCGTTGTTGTAGGTTATAATGGTTTCTGATAGTAGTTCGTCATGGTCTTGGGGTAACTGTAATTCTTTTCTTTTATTGAGGACTATTCTATAGATTTCCGTCAATGTTGAATGCAATCGTTCAACCGTTGAGTTGCTACTAGACTGTTGGAAAGAAGTAACATGGAGTTCGATGTTGTATTGGGCCAGGAAATCCGTGAATACGGCTCCCACAAATTCAGCGCCTTGGTCAAGAATTAATTTTTTGGGTAAGCCGAATTGGCTCATAAAAGTTTTGAAGGCTTTTGTGACACTAATCGACGTTCTGTTAGGTAGTGCGTAGGCTTGTGCGAATTTGGAAAATTTATCGATTATTGTTAAGTTGTAGTTGTTGTTTATAGTGTATATGTCTGTGTGGACAATGTCTAAAGGTCCGTTAGGTATTTCAGGTAAAACGAAAGGTGGTTTTTGTGGTTGTCTATCGTACTTAAGGGTGAGGCAGACTTCACAATTCCGAATTATTTGAGAGATTCTAGTTTTTAGCTGGGGTGTATAAATTTCTCTTTTTAGATGTTGGAATGTTTCATCAATACCCCTGTGATTGTTATTTGTGTGGTAGGCTTTTATTAGGTTGTCAATTTCGTCTGAGTTTGTTGGCTCACGGAGGAAAAATAAACACCTACACATTTTGTACAGGTTAGTACTTGCGAAAAATTTAGAGTAGGCTTCTTTGATGATTTCAAATATATCGTCTGTCGTATGGATGGCTAGCGTTTTATTTGGGGTGAGCAATGTTTTCAGTAGATTGGAGACGTTGTCTAGGTTGAAGATAGGTTCTGATATGCATCTACGAATCTTATGGGTAAAAGGAGTGGTCGTAGTGAAAGAAGGCGTTGGGTCTATCTTGAATATGGCCTGAATATTAAAATTATTCAGCGGATTTTTGGTTATAGGTATGTTAGTAGGGTCTGTACAGGTGCCGTCGTTTATACAAGTGTTGGGTTCTATTCTACTTAACGCGTCTGCGATAACGTTCTGTGACCCTTTCTTATAAACAATGTCGTAGTCATATTCGGACAACGTTATTTTCCAACGAAGAAGCTTTGGGTTTTGGCCTTTAAAATTTTCCAGCCATACTAGTGGTTTGTGATCGGTTATTATCTTGAACTTGTTACCATATAGGTAAGGTCGAAAATATTTTACTGCCCAAATAATGGCGAGCATTTCTTTTTCGATAGTGGAGTACCGGGTTTCGGTGTCAGTCAAAGTTCTGCTGGCAAAACAGATTGGTTTATCGGAGCTATCTGGGCCTTGTGAAAGAACAGCGCCTATTGCGAAATTACTAGCGTCAGTAGTGAGTGTGAAAGGTTTTTCGAAGTCTGGATATTGTAAGATTGGGTCGTTAGTTAGTAATGTCTTGCAAAAGTCGAATGCTTGTAGAAACTCTGAGTCTATAACAATTGATTTGCCCCCTTTAAGTTGTCTAGTGATTGGTTTTGTAATTCTGGCAAAATCTTTTATAAATTTCCTGTAGTATCCTATTAGTCCTAAGAATGATTTGATTTGTTTTGTCGTTTTGGGGCACGGAAAGTCCTTAATAGCTTTTATTTTGTCTGGGTTTGGCTTAATGCCTTCTTGTGTGACTATGTGTCCTAAAAAATCTATTTCTTTTCTGAGGAAATTTGATTTCGTCACCTGGATCTTTAAATTTGCTTGTCGTAATCTTTGGAAAACTGACTTTATGTCAATCAAATGCTTTTGTAGTGATGCGGAAAAAATTATGATGTCATCGAGGTAAACCAAACAGATGTCTCCTACAAGTTCTCCCAATACATTATCCATTACTCTCTGGAATGTAGCTGGGGCGTTTTTTAGTCCAAAGGGCATTCTCGTGAACTCGTAATGACCGTTTTCAACGGAGAAAGCTGTTTTAGGCATATCTTTGTTATTCATTTCGATTTGATGGAATCCGCTAGCTAAGTCCAATGTAGAAAAGTACTTTGCCCTGCCAATGTTGTCAAGAATGTCGTTAATGTTAGGGATTGGGTATTTATCTGAAATGGTTTTGTCATTCAGTTTCCTAAAGTCTATAACTAGCCTCCACTTTTTCTCATTGGAGGAGTCTGACTTTTTCGGAACCACCCAAACAGGTGCACCCCAAGGAGAGTGACTATTTCTGATGATATTCTGCTCTAGCATTTTTGCAATCTGTTTGCGAACTTCCTCTTTGTGAATGTACGGGTACCTATACGTTTTGACGTGGACTGGGATGTTGTCGGTCGTGGGTATACAGTGTTTCACAGCGTTGGAGAAAGTCAATGGTTTGGCATCGTCATAGAAAAGGTCTCGAAAATTTTTGCAGATCTTGAGTAAGCCTTCCTTTTCTTCTTGGTTTAAATGATTTGTTTGGACGTAGTCAACGAAATTTTCCTCGTGGGACATTGGACTTGGTTGTAAAGTGATGCTATGTAATTGGTCGTAAGCTTCTTCGTCATATGGTATTACTTCTACAGGGTTTTCCAAGCAAAAGGTTTGTTCTGTATCTGAATTATTGGTTACTTCGAGAAAACTGGATCCGTCCGTAGCTGTATAAAGCCCTCCCGTAATTGAAAGATTCGTATTTAAGGTCAGAGGGTTACACAAGAAGTCGCCTCTACTGAGCTCAACGGGGAGGAGAATACGGGTTTTGGTCTGGGGTTGTATTAGGAAAAGGTCGGTACCGTTGTTAGTTGTCGTAAAGATGTCTATGGCAGTATATGGAGTTTCTAGTTTCATGTCTTCGATATTTATTCTAGCCTTGTGGGACGTAAGGAAATCCATTCCTAGGAGACCGTTGAAGTACGGGTGGAACTTGAAAAGTAGTAGACTTAAATGGCCTGGCTCGTTAAACTCTGTTGGCATTGGTAGAACAACCTTATAGTCCAAAGTGTAACTGTGTATAACTGTCGTAATGGTGACTTTATTATCTAATTCTAATATGTTGTCTCTCGTAGCAAAGCTGGGGTCTAAAAAGGAAAACGTTGATCCGGTGTCTATTAAAAATTTAAGTGGGGTTTTGTCATCGAAGGTGGTCAGAAGTACGTAGGGTAGTGTAAGTCCGTGTGTTTTTTTATTTATGTAGCCGATTGGCTTGTCGAGGCTTCTGTCTGAAAATTTTCGTTGTCATTAATGTTATTGAAATTAGAAGGAGGCCGCTGCCCGGCATTATTGCGGTTTTGGGAGTTTTGTCCGTTGTTATTGTTATTTCGGTTGTTGTTTTGGGAGTTTTGTCCGTTGTTATTGTTATTTCGGTTGTTTTGAGAGTTTTGCCCGTTGTTATTGTTGTTTCGGTTGTTTTGAGAGTTTTGTCCGTTGTTATTGTCATTTCGGTAGTTTTGAGAGTTTTGTCCGTTGTAATTGTCATTTCGGTAGTTGTTTTGGTTCGGTTGTGACCTAAACGGATTCGAATTCCAAGAGTTATTTTGGTTTTGGTTCCTATTTGAATAGGAACTACCGGCTTGGTTGGTATCGTAGGGTCTTGCTCTATTTGTGCTATAACTAGAGGTTTGCGCCCTATTCTGCCCTGCATAATAAAAATCGCGTTCCTCCTGACACCACTCGAATGCCTCCTCTATTGTTTTTGGCCTCCTGTTCCTTACCGTGGACTTGAGAGGTTCACGGAGACCTATTAAGAAGGCGTGGAGACAGATTTTTTCATAAAAGTCTTGTCCTTGTCCTTGGACTCCGCCATCAATGTGGCCCATATTGTTAGAAAGGTTCTCCAATAGGCTCCTACGTTTCGTGATTTCAAAGAAAAGATCTTTAAGAGATAAATTATCTGGCAAGTGCTGAATTTCCCAAATCAATACTGGTTCCTTTTTTTTATTACAATACAATTTCTTGAGATTGTCCCTGATATTGTCCCATTCTAGCCTGGTTTTGTAAATTACCAACATCCGGTCGGCTTTTCCAATGATTTTGTTACGAATGGATTGGAGAACTACTTCTCCGTAGGGTGTACGGTCCGTGTTCCTGATGAGCATAATAACTCGTTCTACGCTTGTTATAAATCTTTCTAGAGTGCCTGGGATTCCTTCAAAGGTGGGCAATTGCTCCACGAATACCATGATATCGGTCGGGCTGAGGTTCATGTTGACCGAGGTGTTGAGCAAGGTGCTCACATTTCCTGCGGTCAACCCCCCAGGGCTAGCGCCTCCTGCGGAATTGGAACCGTTCCCAGAATCCATCATTGGTAAGGATTCAGGACGGGTGGGTTCTTCCTCTCTGATTTCGGGTAGGCTAACGCTACTTCTAAGACCTAGTCTGGATCTGGTTTTGCTTACTAGGCTGTTCCTGGACATTTGCAGTAGTGTTGGGATACTAGTATTTGCCTATTCTTTTTGCAATTGAGTTTCTAAAAAAAATTTATAAGAAAGTTTGTCCGTTCGTCTCTTTAAATGTGTGTGTATTTCGTGTTTAATTTGTTTAGGGTTATATAAAGGTATAAAAATATGTAATTAATTGTGTGTTGTGTGTTTTACTTAAATTCTAAATAATATTGTGTAAAAATGTGTATGTATGGGTATATATTTTTAGTGTAAAAAGGTAATAAATGAATTTATAAAAAGGTGTTTATGTTGTGTAAGTGCTCTTATATATTAAATTTAAAAATGTAAAATATGAAGAAAAATTTTCTTATTTGTGTCGACAGTTTTTATTTCTCCCTCTCTCTCTTTTGTAGTGGAATTTTTATTGGTTAAGTCTGTAAGACGTAATTAGTGTAAGTGTTTTGCTTTTGTGTTATATGTAATGTGAACTTTGGTGGCAATGGTAATAAGAAAGGAAAGCTAGCAACTCGTTTTTATTTATTGTTTTTTTTTTATTGAGGCCAATGGATTAAACTTTATGTGTTTTTTTTTTTTTTATTTAGATTGTTGGGTTTTGAAGTGCGTTAAGTAGTCTGAGATACCCGATGAATGCTTCAAATAGCAAGCAATGGACACTCGTTCTGTTTACTTTGTAGCCAGGGCTTAAATACTTTATAAAAATGAAAATTGTAAACAAAACGACGGCCACTACTTTGCATAGGGTCTCGTGTTACATTAGTGACGTCCACTTGAATTGTTGTGGTATGCTGACATAAGTGTTTGTGAATACAATGAAATATGCAGCGACGAGAGGCGACTCGAATTACAAGCTCAGCAATTTGTATGGGGGTGACTGATAGTTATTGTTGTACGTATATTTTCTGTTTTGTTTACGTATTGTGCACTTGACAATGATCGGCACTTGATTCTTGCATAGTGACAAAAATTTATTCGATTAGTTGAAAAAAAAAAATTTGTGTTTATTTATTGTTATTATTTGTTCTGAATTTTTTTCCTTGGCAGTGATCAGCACTTGATATCTGCACAGTGAGAAAAATTTGTTCGATTTGTGGGGAAAAAAAAAATTTTTTTTTTATTTGAAAAATTTCTGGCAGTGATCAGCACTTGATATCTGCACAGTGAGAAAAATTTTTTTTTTCGATTTGTGGAAAAAAAAATTTTTTTTTTTATTTGAAAAATTTTCTGGCAGTGATCAGCACTTGATATCTGCACAGTGAGAAAAATTTTTTTTTTGATTTGTGGAAAATAAAAATTTTTTTTTTATTTGAAAAATTTTCTGGCAGTGATCAGCACTTGATATCTGCACAGTGAGAAAAAAATTTTTTTTTGATTTGTGGGAAAAAAATTTTTTTGTAATAGTTCACTATTATTATTTTTCCCTTTGCAGTGATCAGCACTTGATGTCTGCACAGTGAGAAAAATTTTTTCGATTTGTAGAAAAATTTTTTTTTTTTTTAATAGTACACTATTATTATTTTTCTTTTTGCAGTGATCAGCACTTGATGTCTGCATAGTGAGAAAAATTTTTTTTTTTGATTTGTGGGAAATTTTTTTGTAATAGTTCACTATTATTATTTTTCTTTTTGCAGTGATCAGCACTTGATGTCTGCACAGTGAGAAAAATTTTTTCGATTTGTAGAAAAATTTTTTTTTTTTTTAATAGTACACTATTATTATTTTTCTTTTTGCAGTGATCAGCACTTGATGTCTGCATAGTGAGAAAAATTTTTTTTTTTGATTTGTGGGAAATTTTTTTGTAATAGTTCACTATTATTATTTTTCTTTTTGCAGTGATCAGCACTTGATGTCTGCATAGTGAGAAAAATTTTTTTTTGATTTGTGGGAAATTTTTTTTGTAATAGTTCACTATTATTATTTTTCCTTTAGCAGTGATCAGCACTTGATGTCTGCACAGTGAGAAAAATTTTGAATTGTGTAAATCCGTATATATGTTTCTTTTTTTTTTATTGATTTTTTTTTTGTTTCTGGCAGTGATCAGCGTTTGATGTCTGCACAGTAACAAAAATTATTAATTATTCAATTTGTGAAAATATTTTTTTTTATTTGAAAAATTTTCTGGCAGTGATCAGCATTTGATACCTGCACAGTGACAAAATTTTTGAATTGTGTAAATACGTATATATGTTTCTTTTTTTTTATTGATTTTTTTTTTATTTTACGTTTCTGGCAGTGATCAGCGTTTGATATCTGCACAGTGACGCAAATTATTCGATTTGTTAAAATATATATTTTTATATTGAAACATTTTCTGGCAGTGATCAGCGTTTGATGCCTGCAGCAGCGACACAAATTATTCGATTTGTTAAAATATATATTTTTATATTGAAACATTTTCTGGCAGTGATCAGCGTTTGATGCCTGCAGCAGCGACACAAATTATTCGATTGTAGAAACATGTATATGTATTTATATTCTGTTATTTATTTTCATTTTATGTTTAAACATTTTTCTCTCTTTTTTTTTCAGCGTTTGTTATTTGCACAGTGGAACATTATCAGAATTTATTTATTTTAATACAGTCTGTTGATTATCGGCACTCGATTTTCATACGTTTAAAAAAATATTATTTTTCCTTTTTTTTCTTTTGCACATTTTTTTTTTTAAAATTTTAGATTTCGGCCTTTTAAAATTATTATTTTTTTTTTCACAACGAGAATATAAATTGTCTTCACTTTTCCTTCTTTTTTAACATTGTCACCGCTCACCTGTATTATTACATTGTAATGATTAGGAATAATTGTGTAGACATCCTTTTTGGGTTTGCAGAGAAGTTGATGTGGGAGCGATCCTTGGTCCTTGAAGACGGCTGCGCCAGTTACCACTTGTTACTTTTTGTGGTGTGTATGTTGTGTGTATAAGTTTTTATGTTTTAAGGTTTTATATTTTAAGGCAAGATTCGAATAAAGACGACTGCTCCATTTAGTTTTCGAATTATGAGTGTTTTGGTTTATTCAGTTTTACAATAAGGAAACCTCGGCAGAGGCTTTGTGACTTATACATATAAGAGTACATAGAATTGGTTGGGGCTTATGTATGTTGCGAAGTAGCGAGTCAGCACTTAGCCGGATGTCAAGTCCCACATCGAAGAGTTGTTTACATTGAAATCCCTGGTATGCTGTGGCAGCACTTTGCTGTTTAGGCTACCCAGTGTATGTTGCAATGCAACGAAATGCAACGATCGCTGCCGGGTTGAATGGCATGATCATTGGAACGTCGTCAACGTCCGCGGGGGTTTAAGTGGGGGAAGTGGGGGTGAAGAAGAAGCGTAGGCGGTAACT
>JAWNPO010000022.1:0-36411 GCA_035047525.1 Drosophila quinaria
TGTTGAGCCGCCAAGCTTTTTTGACAGCTGTATTTGTTTCAAGTCTATTAACAACGAGATTTGTTTCACGTAAAACGTTATAAAGTTTATTAATAATAGTTACAAGTTATTGGCGCGACGATACGCGTGTGATCCGAATGATTCGATTACGAAACGATAGGATGTGCAACTGATGCGATTGATTTCTAATTGCACACTAAATGCACTCGCCGGGATATGAGCGAAAGACGGCCCAAAACTCAATAGAGAGTGAGAGAGAACGCCTTACGCTCACGGCTGCATATGTATACATAAATATGTTATGTTAATATATGTTAAATGTTGTGTTAATGTTGTGTATTTGATGCTGCGCCGAACATACTCCCCCCGTTGGAAGCCGGCCTTTCAACCGAATCCTTGAGGGGCAGCAGACATAGCTTCCGGATGGCGCGTCTAATCATTCCTGTGGCAGTCTTCAGATCAGCGACTCGTGCTACACCATCCCTGCCTGGAATCAATGCTTCTACCTTAGCCAGTGGCCAACGTATCGGAGGCAGACTTTCATCCTTGACCAGGACTACGTCGCCCACCCTTGGAGATGGACTTGGAGTGCGGCCACTTCGTACGTTGTTGAAGAAGGGTGAGGTATTCTTCCTCCAGCGCGCCCAGAAGACTTGTTGCAGATGAGAGACTCGCTGCCAGCCATCTAAGCGATTGTAATTGAGGCCAGATAAATCAGGTTCCAGTAGTGGGTGGTCGGAGGCCCACCGGAAAAGGAAATGAGCTGGTGTCAAAACATCTAGATCAGCGGGATTTTCTGAAATTGAGACTAAAGGGCGTGAATTAATGATCGCCGAGATCTGGCAAACCAGTGTGCGTAGTTCGTCATAATTAAGTAACGATGGACCAATAGAGCGGTAGAAATGGTGTTTTGCAGTTTTAACCGCTGCTTCCCATAAGCCACCGAAGTGTGGCGAGCGAGGTGGGATAAAACGCCAGTCGATGTTGTCAGACAGACAAAATTGGCGCACAGCCTCCTGGTGAACACTGCTTTAGCATGACCTCCTTTTAATTCCAGTAGCTCATTTTTCGCTCCTACGATGTTAGTGGCGTTGTCTGACCAAATTTGACTTGGCCTTCCACGAGTCGCTATGAATCTTTTTAGAGCGGCGATGAATGATGGCGTGGATAAGTCCTTCACGATCTCCATGTGTATAGCTTTCGTCGTAAAGCACACAAACACGCTGATATAGCATTTGACGGGCGCTCTAGTGCGAACTTGCAGGCTTATAATAAAAGGGGCCACAATAATCGACTCCTGTAACTTCAAACGGTCTTGCAGGCTTGCAAACGCTCCTTAGGTAAATCGGCCATTATGTGCTCCAGCAAGCGCGGCTTAGCTCGGAAACATCGAATGCATTTATTCACCACCTCGGAACTGTCTTCACCCCTCCAATGGGCCAGTATTGTAGACGCACATTGGATAGAAGCGCACGAGGTCCACTGTGCAAGTTGCGTGCATGATGATAGCAATAAGCGACGAGGTTATGGGGTGATCCTTGGGCAGGATGATAGGATGCTGCGATTCATAACTTAAGTTTGAATTGCAAGACGCCCACCAACGCGAAGCAGACCAGATTCGTCCAGAAAGGGGTGCAGAGAAGCGATCGAGCTGGAACCTTTGGATACAGATCTTCTTGACTGCAAGCATTTTATCTCCTCCCACAGCTGAGTCCGCTGCACAATGCGCAACAGCGTGTGCGTACCGTGGTGAATATCAGTCACCGTCAGACCAGGATGTGCCGAAGACGCCGCGTGAACTTATGTACGTAGGCAAAGATACGCTGCATGAAAGAAAACGAGTTAGTATATTTGCATTTGACGGTGATGTTCCTCGTATGGAGCCTTAACGTGGAGTACAGTTTTCTCGAAGTCTCTAAATCGAGGGTGTCGAAAACCGAGCATGAGCCCAGGCCAGTGATCCTCTC
The DNA here is from genome assembly GCA_035047525.1 of Drosophila quinaria. Classification (NCBI taxonomy): domain Eukaryota; kingdom Metazoa; phylum Arthropoda; class Insecta; order Diptera; family Drosophilidae; genus Drosophila; species Drosophila quinaria. Next base: position 1,968 of record JAWNPO010000022.1, read on the forward strand.
TGGCAGACCAGGAACTGTGGACCATTGAACCAAAGCTCCGATTGCATTAGCTGGGCAGGTAGGGAACCTCTCGATAGGATATCAGCCGTAGATTGCAGTCTGTTGGCACATGCCGCCATTCCATGCCTGTAGTTAATTCTTGGAATTGCCGCTACACGGGGTTCGAAACAAAGACATTGAATTTGCTCGGCTCACTTCGAATCCACGATAATGCCACAGTTGAATCCGACCAGCAATAGTAGTGGCTTCCAAATAGGGTCATCTTTCTTATCTCATGCATTAGCTGTGCTAGCAGCATGGCTCCAGATAGCTCAAGTTTTGGCACTGCGGAAGCGTTTTCAATGGCGCTACGCGTGACTTCGAGCATGCAAGCCGGCTAAACGGTTGGTCAGTCCTGGATACGATGTAAATGCAGGCACCATAAGCGTCGATGCTTGCGTCGCAAAATCCATGGACTTCTACAGCAGCTTGAGAATCCAACACAAGTCTTGGAAAGGAGAATCGACTGATGCTGGAGAAACTTTCTATAATTTCCATCCAGGCCGACAATAAAGATGTAGGCAAGCTCTCATCCCAGTCTACTTTGGCCTTCCATAGGTGCTGAAGAAAGATTTTAGATTTAGCGATATTGGACCAATTAGACCAAGAGGGTCATAAAATCGAGCAATAGTAGATAAAATGGATCGCTTGGTGGGTTTGCTTGATGCCTGCAAGGGCGATAAGGTGAACAACAAGTTGTCGCAAGAAGGATTCCAAGCAAGGCCGAGTGTTTTTGTGATGTCGCTTCCGTCATTAAATTTTAGAAATTTCGTCTTATCCTCCTCTGCGACGTCTGCAAGAACTTCTAGTCGATTGGAACACCATTTTCTAAGTTTGAAGTTTCCAAGAGACAAAATCGTGTCCGGTCTGTTGCATCTTGCTGATGGCTTCCGAAACCGAAGCCCCACCGGAGATGAAATCGTCGATATAAAAATCCTGCAATACAGCAGAAGCACCAATGGGGAACGATTCTTTCTCATCTATAGCCAACTGGTGCATTGCGCGAACTGATAGGGAAGGAGGCGGGCTTTTGTGCCATATGTTACGGTATCCAACTTATAGATTTGAATGTCTTCTTGCCGGGAGTTCCTCCATATGATGCATTGAAAGTAATTGTCAGGCTCGGTTACCCTGACACAACGATACATTTTGCATATGTCTCCTGTAAGCGCCACAGCATATGTGCGAAATTTAATCAAAATGTTAAACAATTTTGGCTGAATGACCGGTCCAGCCAGAAGCACATCGTTCAGCGACTGGCCAGATGAGGCTGCTGCAGAGCCATCAAACACCACACGAAGCTTTGTGGTTGTACTATCTTCCTTGAAAACACAGTGGTGTGGAAGAAAGTATCGACAATTACCGACTTGGCCAGGTTTAACAAGCGACATGTGTTTCAGTTCCAAATATTCTTGAATGAATGCTGAATATTGCTGCTTGCAAGAGTCGAACAACGATCGAGCTTGCGTTCGAGGTTTAAGAATCGACGATGTGCTTGATTGAAAGAGTCTCCAAGGTCATCTGCATTGGCTTTGAAGGGCAAACGGACTGAGTATTCACCTGACGACAAACGCGTGAAATTCTGTACAAAATGCTCTTCACAATCCAGCTCCTCCTTCGTGCCCTTTGGGCTTGTCTCTTCCACGCCTTCAAGTTCCCAGAACCTCTGAACCAGCACGTCAAGACGATTGTCCATAGTTGCAGCCACTTGTGGTTCAGACTTGGCAGCCAACAATGAAGTGCCACGCTGTCCTTGTCCGCCACCGGAAACGACCCAGCCTAATAGAGTTTTTGCAACAGTGGCAATCCAGGCACCAATTTGATTTGTCCGATACACATTAGGTCGTAGAACATGCCCGCTCCTATTAACAAATCTACGCGCTGAGGCTTGCAGAACTCTGGGTCCGCAAGGCAAATGTTTTTTGGTGTGTTCCATTCCTTAGTGTCGATGGCAATACTAGGCTGGCTGTCCGTTATGGTAGGGGTAACTAAAGCTGTAAATGCTGTAGTATAATCAGAATTTCGAGACTGCAGACGGATTTGAACAGTAGCGCCCTCAGTGCGAACGCTGGTGTCACCAAGGCCGGCTACAGCAGTGGATGATCGAGTTTTCCTTAGCTGCAGCTGATGGGCTAAGCGAGATGTGACGATATGCAATTGTGAACCCGAATCCAAAAGGGCCCGACATGGCACCCATGAGCCTGAGCTGCTTTTAACAAGTACGAGGGCAGTGGCCAGAAGCACAACATCAGCTTGGAGACTTGGGACAACAAGAGAGGTAGACGATAATGATGTAACGGTACTGCAATTGACTGATAGAGATGGCGAGGCTGAGGCTGCAACGTCAGGACTTCTATTACTGACTGATGAAGAACTGTCGAAATGCAACAATGTATGATGCTTCGAGTTACACATACGACATTTGCCACTGGTGCACGACTGGCTTTGGTGGCCTTTCCTAAGGCAATTTAAACAAAGGGCTAGACGCTTTACTTCCTTATATCGAAGCATGGCAGTCAGTTCTCCGAATTTACTGCACGTGTAAATAGAATGCCCAGCAGAATTGCAAAATGCACATAATTGATTGTTAGTTTGTGCAGCCACTAAGGCTCTTCTACTGGTGTTAGAATTTAGATTCTGTTTTCCCACCTGTGAATTAGGCACGTGATTTGCCATTGTATGTTGAACAGTCTCAAGCCTTTGACATCGCTTTTCCAGAAAATTAAAGAAATCCACAGCTGTAGGTATCTTGTCCAGCTTCTGAAGCAAAATTTGTATCATCATGCAGTCAGCAATTTCAGTAGCTTCTCCAATTGATTCCAAAGCGCGCATGTTAGCATTTATTTTGCTTGAAATTTCACGAAGCCTTGTTGCCGATTCCGGAGTCTACTCTCTTAAGCTCAAGAATCTCCACGATGTGTGCCTGGAAAACAAGACGCCTATTATTAAAACGTTTACTCAAAATATCTAATGCCACACGATAATTGGCATCAGAAATTTCCAACGATTGAACTGCTTCCAGAGCCAAACCAGATAGACACGAACGTAGATGCTGGAACTTCTCAATGTTGCTTAACTCCGAATCCTTATCGATGATCGACTCAAACATAGATATGAAATTAGCGTATTCAGTATATCCACCTTGAAATGTTGGCAGCTTTAGTTCTGGTAAGCGAGAACGATGCAAACGTCCAGCGTAGATTGCAGCTTGATGCTCCAAAAGCTCCTCGTTGTTATGCATAGTAGAGGTCAAAGGTCCTTGTGAGCATTTCAGCTCGATTTGTTTCTTAATTCGAAACAGGAGAGCCACTAGGAGGTGGTCAAAATCTTCACGCAAAGAACTTCCGATTTCATCAGGGTTAATTTCCTCTAAGCTGTTATGCGCCATATTAAATGAATATTTGCATTCATTAATCAAATCCAGACATACATTCAGCTCCGCGACACAAAATTCACTTATTGTCTGGAACGGCCAGTTCATGCTCAGCCGTTGCAATGACTTGTACGCGGAATCTGCTTTGCGTTTGTACAAAACGCCCTTTGATGCAGATGGCACATTATTTTCGCCCTCCACTGTATTTTCACCAGATGTTTGTACTGACGTAGCGGCGACAAACGTTTTAAACCAAAGTAAAAGAGAGACGGCGAAGACAAGTAACGGTGCTTATGTATAGCAAAACTCTCCAAAGTAACAGCCGAATATGTATGTGTATGTGCAAACGCTAGGTGCAGTGATCCCACGCAACGAAGTAACGTACGAAGAAAAGTGCGAAGAGCCGGGCGAAGAAACAGATGAAGTAACGGGCGAAAGCAACGGGCGAAGCAACAGGCGAAGTAACAGGCGAAGCAATGATTTAAGAATAACTGAGCGACGGTACAGTTAGAGCGATTGTGCATTCATACCTATGTACATGCAATTATACATATATATAGGTATGAAAATGCCGACAAACGAATTTGTGATCTTAGAAAAAAATCACGTCGGGGTCACCAAAAAATGTTGAGCCGCCAAGCTTTTTTGACAGCTGTATTTGTTTCAGTCTATTAACAACGAGATTTGTTTCACGTAAAACGTTATAAAGTTTATTAATAATAGTTACAAGTTATTGGCGCGACGATACGCGTGTGATCCGAATGATCTTGATTACAAAACGATAGGATGAGCAACTGATGCGATTGATTTCTAATTGCACACTAAATGCAAGCGCCGGGATATGAGCGAAAGACGGCCCAAAACTCAATAGAGAGTGAGAGACAGAACGCCTTACGGTCACGGCTGCATATGTATACATAAATATGTTATGTTAATGACATGTTAAATGTTGTGTTAATGTTGTGTATTTGATGCTGCGCCGAACAGTCAGGTTTTCATCAAATTGAACTCGAAGAAAGTCTCACGAGACGGATCGTCTTTTTCAACAAGCAATGGTTCATATCGTTTTACTCGATTACCATTCGGCTGAAAAATAGCGCCAAATTCCGTTTCAGATAATGATGACTATTGCTTTCTCTGGACTTCAACCTTCGCAAGCATTCCTTTACATGGATGACTTAATAGTCATTGGTTGTTCCGAAAAACATATGCTCAAAAAAACTTAACTGATGTTTTTGAGAGATGTGGAAGCAACATAACCTTAAGTTACATCCCGAAAAATGTTCATTTTTCGCGCATGAAGTCACTTTCCTAGGACATAAATGCACAGACAAAGGAATCTTATTATTGTTAATGGGGGGAGCCTGCACTGCGACCCTTTTGGATCTATTGTGCCCCCTTCTGAGCTTATAGCTCATCCATCAACCCGATCTCTCGTACGAAGTCGAGGATTTTGGTCGGGTTGAGGTATACAATGTCCCCAATAGGTATGACATATTTCCCTAGAAGACTACATCTGCGTCTGGATAGAGCAGTGCATTCTGCTAGTATATGCATTGAGGATTCCTCCTCACAGTTGCAGAACCGGCAGGTTCCACTCCTAACAATGTCCAATTTGGATAGGTGACTTCTCAGTCTACAGTGCCCTGTCAGCAGACCGGTGAGTATTCTGAGTCTGTTCTTTCCTAGTGAAATTGCCTGCTTGAACCGCTTGGGGTTGTAGCTGCCCAGGAGGTGTTTAGCTTGTCTGAGACCTGTGGTCTCAGTCCAATGCGACTGCTGAAGTCGTCTCTCTTCCTTGCGTAAGTACTCCCGAATTGTGTGACTTCCAATTCCACAAAACGGTTCAGGACCTATTAGGGGTCTGCCAGCCCCCATTCTGGCTAGTTTGTCAGCCATTTCATTCCCTGCTATATCCATGTGACCTGGGATCCATCTTAGGGTTAGCCTATTATGTAATCCCAGTTGGTTTAGCTTCTTTCGTACCTCGTACACAACTTTAGACGTTACTTTCGCCTTATCGAGTGCATGAAGGGCTGCTTGGCTATCGGATAGAATGGCAATATCCCTATTCCGATAGTTCCTATTGAGATTAAAATCAGCGCACCTCCCTATTGCACATACTTCAGCTTGGAAGATACTGGTATATGTTCCTAGGGATTCATGGTATGATATCCGAGGGCCCACGACTCCAAGTCCTGTGCCTTGGTCTGTGAGAGATCCATCGGTGTACCATTTTATGGTGTGCTGTCTCATAGGATGGACCTCATTAAGTGTTGTCCATTCTTTCTTGCTACTCAGGTTCACTTCGAAATTCTGCTCGAACGTGTGTACGGCTGTCATCTCGTCCCTTGGTTGCGTAAGCAAGGGGAGATCACCTGATAGCAGTTCCGCGTCTCTTAGGCTAAGGATGTGACTACTTCCAACTCCATCCCGTGCCATCCTTAGAAGAGTCGCTCTTTGGTGTAGTCTGATGACCACATGGAGTGGCGTGAGCTCCATTAGAACTTCAATGGCTGCTGTCGGACAGGTGCTCATAGCCCCTGTCATACATACGCAGGCCATTCGTTGCAGTCTTTGCAACTGTTTCTTGACGGTGATGAGTTGTGCTCTATCACCCCAGGCTATTGCTCCATAAGTGAGCATTGGCCTGACTACCATTAGGTATAGCCATCTGATTATCTTCGGTGATGTGCCCCATGATTTCCCGGCTATACTGCGACATGTGTAAAGTGCTCTAGAGCACTTTGATATCGCGTTCTTTACATGGGAGCCGAAGTTTAATCTGCTGTCAAAAGTGACTCCTAGGTACTTAACCTCCTTGCTTGTTTCTATTATGCTGTTCGACAGCCTTATTTGCCTCATCCTCTGCAACTTGTACCTTTTAGTGAAGGGAACGATGACTGTCTTGGCGGGGTTGAGGTTGAGGCCCACCTCTCCACACCAGTCGCTCGTTATCCGTAGTCCTAATTGTACAATGTCGCAGAGTGTTTCTTCGAATTTGCCTCGTGCTATGATCACAATGTCATCAGCGTAGCCCTGACATTGAATTCCATAGCCGGCAAGTTTCTGGAGTAGTTCATCTACTAGTAGACTCCAAAGTAAAGGAGACAAAACACCCCCTTGGGGACAACCTTTCGTGGTTGTGACAGTAACAGTGTTATCTTGAACTGTTGCCGTGGCTGGTCTAGACGCCAGCAGTGAGGAAATCCATCTGCTGGTGGTTGCGTCTAGGCCCCTCCTGGTCAGGGCAGCCTGGACAGCACCGTGAGATGTGTTGTCGAAGGCACCCTCTATGTCCAGGAAGGCGCATATGGCCACCTCCTTATTATCAACCACCGTGCTTAAGGTGCGGTGTAGCTGATATAGTTTTATACTTTTATACGATACTTTTATACGATACTTTTATGCGATACTTTTATACGATATTTTTAAAAGATACTTTTATACGATACTTTTATACGATAGTTTTATACGATACTTTTATACGATAGTTTTATACGATACTTTTATACGATACTTTTATACGATACTTTTATACGATACTTTTATACTATACTTTTATACGATACTTTTATACGATACTTTTATGCGATACTTTTATACGATATTTTTAAACGATACTTTTATACGATACTTTTATACGATACTTTTAAACGATACTTTTATAAGATACTTTTATACGATACTTTTATACTATACTTTTATACGATACTTTTAAACGATACTTTTATAAGATACTTTTATACGATACTTTTATACGATACTTTTATACGATACTTTTATACGATACTTTTATACGATAGTTTTATACAATACTTTTATACGATACTTTTATACGATACTTTTATACGATACTTTTAAACGATACTTTTATACGATACTTTTATACGATACTTTTATACGATACTTTTATACGATACTTTTATACGATATTTTTAAACGATATTTTTATACGATAGTTTTATACGATACTTTTATACGATACTTTTAAACGATACTTTTATACGATACTTTTAAACGATACTTTTATACGATACTTTTATACGATAGTTTTATACGACAGTTTTATACGATACTTTTATACGATACTTTTATACGATACTTTTATACGATACTTTTATACGATATTTTTAAACGATATTTTTATACGATAGTTTTATACGATACTTTTATACGATACTTTTAAACGATACTTTTATACGATACTTTTAAACGATACTTTTATACGATACTTTTATACGATAGTTTTATACGATAGTTTTATACGATAGTTTTATACGATACTTTTATACGATACTTTTATACGATAGTTTTATACGATAGTTTTATACGATAGTTTTATACGATACTTTTATACGATAGTTTTATACGATAGTTTTATCCGATACTTTTATACGATAGTTTTATACGATAGTTTTATACAATAGTTTTATACGATACTTTTATACGATAGTTTTATACGATAGTTTTATACGATACTTTTATACGATAGTTTTATACGATAGTTTTATACGATACTTTTATACGATAGGTTTTATACGATACTTTTATACGATACTTTTATACGATACTTTTATACGATAGTTTTATAAGATACTTTTATACGATACTTTTAAAAAATACTTTTATCCGATACTTTTAAAAGATACTTTTATACGATAGTTTTATACGATAGTTTTATACGATAGTTTTATACGATACTTTTATACGATAGTTTTATACGATAGTTTTATACGATAGTTTTATACGACAGTTTAATACGATACTTTAATACGATACTTTTATTCGAAACTTTTATACGATACTTTTATACGATACTTTTATACGATACTTTTAAACGATACTTTTATAAGATACTTTTATAAGATACTTTTATACGATACTTTTATACGATACTTTTATACGATACTTTTAAACGATACTTTTATACGATAGTTTTATACAATACTTTTATACGATACTTTTATACGATACTTTTATACGATACTTTTAAACGATACTTTTATACGATACTTTTATACGATACTTTTATACGATTATTATTATTGTTAATGGGGGGAGCCTGCACTGCGACCCTTTTGGATCTATTGTGCCCCCTTCTGAGCTTATAGCTCATCCATCAACCCGATCTCTCGTACGAAGTCGAGGATTTTGGTCGGGTTGAGGTATACAATGTCCCCAATAGGTATGACATATTTCCCTAGAAGACTACATCTGCGTCTGGATAGAGCAGTGCATTCTGCTAGTATATGCATTGAGGATTCCTCCTCACAGTTGCAGAACCGGCAGGTTCCACTCCTAACAATGTCCAATTTGGATAGGTGACTTCTCAGTCTACAGTGCCCTGTCAGCAGACCGGTGAGTATTCTGAGTCTGTCCTTTCCTAGTGAAATTGCCTGCTTGAACCGCTTGGGGTTGTAGCTGCCTAGGAGGTGTTTAGCTTGTCTGAGACCTGTGGTCTCAGTCCAATGCGACTGCTGAAGTCGTCTCTCTTCCTTGCGTAAGTACTCCCGAATTGTGTGACTTCCAATTCCACAAAACGGTTCAGGACCTATTAGGGGTCTGCCAGCCCCCATTCTGGCTAGTTTGTCAGCCATTTCATTCCCTGCTATATCCATGTGACCTGGGATCCATCTTAGGGTTAGCCTATTATGTAATCCCAGTTGGTTTAGCTTCTTTCGTACCTCGTACACTACTTTAGACGTTACTTTCGCCTTATCGAGTGCATGAAGGGCTGCTTGGCTATCGGATAGAATGGCAATATCCCTATTCCGATAGTTCCTATTGAGATTAAAATCAGCGCACCTCCCTATTGCACATACTTCAGCTTGGAAGATACTGGTATATGTTCCTAGGGATTCATGGTATGATATCCGAGGGCCCACGACTCCAAGTCCTGTGCCTTGGTCTGTGAGAGATCCATCGGTGTACCATTTTATGGTGTGCTGTCTCATAGGATGGACCTCATTAAGTGTTGTCCATTCTTTCTTGCTACTCAGGTTCACTTCGAAATTCTGCTCGAACGTATGTACGGCTGTCATCTCGTCCCTTGGTTGCGTAAGCAAGGGGAGATCACCTGATAGCAGTTCCGCGTCTCTTAGGCTAAGGATGTGACTACTTCCAACTCCATCCCGTGCCATCCTTAGAAGAGTCGCTCTTTGGTGTAGTCTGATGACCACATGGAGTGGCGTGAGCTCCATTAGAACTTCAATGGCTGCTGTCGGACAGGTGCTCATAGCCCCTGTCATACATACGCAGGCCATTCGTTGCAGTCTTTGCAACTGTTTCTTGACGGTGATGAGTTGTGCTCTATCACCCCAGGCTATTGCTCCATAAGTGAGCATTGGCCTGACTACCATTAGGTATAGCCATCTGATTATCTTCGGTGATGTGCCCCATGATTTCCCGGCTATACTGCGACATGTGTAAAGTGCTCTAGAGCACTTTGATATCGCGTTTTTTACATGGGAGCCGAAGTTTAGTCTGCTGTCAAAAGTGACTCCTAGGTACTTAACCTCCTTGCTTGTTTCTATTATGCTGTTCGACAGCCTTATCTGCCTCATTCTCTGCAACTTGTACCGTTCCGATGACTGTCTTGGCGGGGTTGAGGTTGAGGCCCACCTCTCCACACCAGTCGCTCGTTATCCGTAGTCCTAATTGTACAATGTCGCAGAGTGTTTCTTCGAATTTGCCTCGTGCTATGATCACAATGTTATCAGCGTAGCCCTGACATTGAATTCCATAGCCGGCAAGTTTCTGGAGTAGTTCATCTACTAGTAGACTCCAAAGTAAAGGAGACAAAACGCCCCCTTGGGGACAACCTTTTGTGGTTGTGATAGTAACAGTGTTATCTTGAACTGTCTAGACGCCAGCAGTGAGGAAATCCATCTGCTGGTGGTTGCGTCTAGGCCCCTCCTGGTCAGGGCAGCCTGGACAGCACCGTGAGATGTGTTGTCGAAGGCACCCTCTATGTCCAGGAAGGCGCATATGGCCACCTCCCTATTATCAACCACCGTGCTTAAGGTGCGGTGTAGCTGATATAGTGCCGTATCCGTGGATCGGCCTACTCTGTATGCATGCTGCGTTGGTTGCAGCGGAGTTTGCATCAGAAGAGTACTTCTTATCTTGTAGTCCACCAGCTTCTCCATCGTTTTCAGTAAAAACGATGTTAAACTGATGGGTCTGAAGGACTTGGGGCTGGTGATATCTTTCTTCCCTGCCTTGGGGATGAAGACCACCCTAGCTCTACGCCATGCTTTTGGTATACATCCAAGTGCAAGGCTACTAATCATAATCCTTCTAAGAATGGGGAGGAGGATGCCCTGCCCTTGCTGTAGAAAGGATGGTGATATCATGTCAAGGCCCGGCGATTTATAGGGCTGGAATGTACCAATTGCCCATTGTAACCGTCCTGTTGTGACTGTCGACTTGGCGATTTTCCAGTCGGCAGACACTGGCCTAGACATGTTTCTTGCATCGACTGTATCTTCTCGTACCGGGGTGCTTCCCGGGAAGTGTGTCTCAAACAAGAGCTCTAGTCTCGCTACACTGCTGTTAGTGAAGGTGCCATCCCTTCGTTTCAGAGCTAAATTTGCCTCAGGCGTACGTTTCGAAAGTGCCCTGTGGAAACGGGCACCTTCGGTTGTACTCTCTATACTTTCGCAGAACTCGCGATAATTCTTCCGTTTGGCCTTTCTTATCTCCTTATTGTAGGAGGTCAGGCTTTCACGGTAGGAGTCCCAAGTCCCGTCTCTTTTTGCCCCATTGAAGAGGCGACGGGTGGTGATTCGTAGCCTCTCAAGGCTATCGTTCCACCAAGGGGCGTCCGTTTCTATGCGCTTCCTTCCAAAAGGACAGCTTTCTTCGAATGCATCTGTTATGCTACTGTTTATATTGCCTACAACTCTTTCTAATTCCAATTGTGTGCGGGGTATACCCGTCTCTTCATTGGAGAGATTGAGTTGTAGCGTCGTTTTAAACTTTTCCCAGTTTGTTTTCCTGGGGTTACGGGCTGGTACGCTACTGTCTGTGTTGACCTGCAGCTCAAAGAGGATGATTCTATGGTCAGACATAGATTCCTCCATTGAGACATGCCAGTTACTTAGGTGTGGCTTAAGGCACCTACTTATCAGGGTGATGTCTAATACTTCTTCCCTGATTCTAGTTACGAATGTCGGTATGGCACCGACATTTCCAATTTCTAAGTTATATCTAAATATAAAGTCAAGAAGGTACTCACCTCTTGTGTTTGTGTCTGTGCTTCCCCAGACCACATGATGAGCGTTGGCATCACACCCGATTATCAGGGGGAGCTTCTCCCTGGCGCAGTGTTCTGCCAGTCCCACGATTTCCTGTGGCGGACAGGCTTCATCGCCGGCGAAATACGCCGAGGCCACCACTGTGGTACGTGTGCAGCAGTCTGCACTGCTATTGGCATGCAGTCCCTGCTTAGGAATTCTGAAAGGATGGTATAGTTAATACATTTCCTCACCATTATACATGCTCTAGGTACCGGGTCTCTATGGTCCCAGATTACCTTTGCGTCCGCTGTGTACAGGCCTTTGATGCCATTGTTGACCAATGGCTCCTGTACTAGAGCTAGCCCAAGGTGTTGGGTGGTGAACATCCTGGCTAGGACGGCAGAGGCCGCCTTCGCGCGGTGGATGTTCACCTGGGCTAGCTTAGTGCTGATGACTTGCGTCATCGCACTATAGCAGCGGCTCCATATCACATGACGAGGGGGGCCGGGAGTTCCCCTCGTCATCGCGTGGCGTCAGAGTGACGTCCGCTCCTTCCAGTTCGTCGAGCAACTCCTGGGAAGACATGGCCTGCTGCTGGTCCATCTCCTCAACTGCGGCGGGATCCAGTGTAAGATCCGCCAGATCTTCGTCCTCGGCGAGATCCTCCAACATGTTGGAAGGACCTGCCGTGCAGACGCTAGATCCGCTCGCAGCCGGGGACGGCTCCGAATTCGATCCCGCTGGAGGGAGGTCCTCGCTCGCGGGTGCGGTCTTTTCCGCCGTCTTTCTCAATCCGCTAACGGGGATTTTCCCGAAGCGGAAGAACAGCTGGTGACCTCTGGTCACTATATCCTCCCTCTCCATCTCATCGATGCCAAGTACCAGAAGGGCTCCTCCTCCTTCCTCCCTTCTTGAGATGACTCTCCATGCGTCAGTCTCGATCTTGTTCTGGTTACTCAGCATAACCAGCAAGTCATCGGTTTCCCTGTCCGCACTTCTCGGCAGGTAGAGCGTGATGTTATGGGGTGACGGAATGTCATCCCCCATCCTGCAGTCAAGGGGTACGCCCTTCCACGAGTGTAGCTTTGTTGCTACCGTCGACAGCCAGTCTGCGGAGTTCTGGTCTGTGCATTCAATAACCAGGTGTCCTACTCGGAAATGAATTCCAAGGAAGGAAACGGCAGTGTCCCACCCTGTCAGTATGACCTGATCCAGGATGGCCTCCTCAAGCGCGGAAAGGTCCCCGCGACTGAGAATTACCTGGGGATACTCCGCAGGCAACACGGCCACTTTCACCTTACTCGCGACAGCCGCGTAGGATGCGCGAGGCTCAGTGGGCGCCGAGGAGGTGGACTTCCCGGCTGTTGGTCCAGCTGCTGCTGCTGCTGCTGCTGACGTGCTGGGGCGCTCATCCAGAGCTTCTTGCCGTCCTGATTCTGGAGCTCTTTGCTCTACTCTTACAGGTGTCCCTGCCTTGGGTTTTTGAGCAGTTGGCTCCGCCGCGCGAGTTACGTCCCAACCAACGACTACCGATAAGGATATAGATAATAACAAAGAGCCACATAACCAAGACGGTATAAGCGTAGTTTGGTGATAAACTCTAACCTAACCAAATAGAAACTCCGATAAGATAATTAAAGTACATTTGTAAAACTGACCTAAACAAATAAGATAACCTTTAAACAGATACGAATTCGAATACCTCTACAAACATTTAAGATAAGTAAATCCGATACTCTGACCTATTCAAACAAGATAAATGTAATGTCTGAACATATGTAAACTCTATGGATAAGAATATCGATAAGACTCATTTGTAAGGTTATAAAAACCCAAATTCCTCTAAATAAATTAGTTATTACATTCCTGACACTCTTAAGAGACGGTCGTGTTTTAATTCAAACGTAATTGGCGCAGCCGGGAAAAGTCTACTAAAATCTTAAGATATTAGTATTCAAATTTGCTCTGAATATATCCGAAGATATATAGAACTTAAATATATGTGAAAGTATTTTAAGAACAATAAAAATCATAAGATTTTGTTACTTAGATATATGTGCTAAAATTTATAAATAACAAAAACAAAAAACTAAAAGGAAAAGTTAAAAATCCTTAAAAGTGAAAATATTTTATTTAACAATAAAAATAAAAATACTAGTTCGAAAGTTAATTGTGTTAAAATTTATAATCTGGATAAATCCGTATATCCTTTAAAAACGAACTCGAAGTTCACTGTGAAAAAAAAAATAATAATAAATAAAATTAACAGTGAAATATAAATAATATACCCAAACACAATAATTGTTGGGACTATAATTAAAAATGAAAATAAAAAAAACGGCAATCGGACAACGAATTAACATATATGCCTAAAGGAGAGAAAACCAAATCACATCAATCACCGTATTCGAAAGTGTGCAGTACTGACGACGAAATGGCGAATCCGGGCAACATAACCATCACTGGATCTGATCTTCTGAAAGAGGCATCGAGGATCAGAGGATTTTCGGGAAGAGATGACTACGATCTGTCATCATTTCTAAGAGAAGTGGAAGCTGTCTTGGAACTCTTCAGGGAGAACGCAAATACAAGGCTATTTGTGATTCAACGCTACGTGGTGACGAAAATTCACGGCGAGGCATTGAACGTCATCAGACCTTTAGGAGGGAACTCTACGTGGGAAGCAATCAAAGCTGAACTCATAAGGAACTTCGGAGTCAAGGAAAGCTACCATCACCTTTATCATCGGGCAATTAGCATAAGAAACACAAATGTAAGTGACTATTTTTATAAACTAAAAAATGTATTAGATAAGGTTAATATTAAGTATGAATTTGATTTGCTAAAGCCAGTTGCTTTTTCACCAGAAGCAAACGAGGCATTTTTTTTAATAACTTTTTTGGACGGAATCAGTCCTCATCTGTCTTCAATTATATTAAGTAGGAATATAATAAAATTAAGGGAAGCATTTTATACGCTAGACGATTTAGGGATGCTAAGGCAGTATAGGCAGAATAGAAACAATGACGGATACAGATAACAACAACAACAAATAAATACAGCCCCTAATGATCACCAACAGCGGCAAAACGATAGGCAGCATTCAGGCTATCCTAGTCACCAACAACAAAATACAACCCCCAATTATTACCCAAGTACTAATAATCATCAGCAATGGCAGAACGATAGGCAGGATGTTGAATTTTGTAGGCAACACTCACAACAAACAAGGAACAGTAGTCAACCAAGATTTGTCAGAACAGTCCCAATGGAAGTAGATCATATTAGACACGATACCGAAGAAAACTATTCAGTCGAAATCTTTAATGTACCTTTACCGATAATAGAAGTAACTATAGGAAACAATAAAATTAAATGCCTTATAGGTACAGGGTCAACTACATCAATTTTAAATAGTAATTCATTGCCAGAATATAAGAGAACGAAAATGGAAAGGGCAATGAAACTTAGAACACTAAATAACGAATTTTTCATAACAGAGGAAATAGTAACGCCTTTTTTATTTTTATTTTTATTTATTTAATTTCAAAAAACATTAACAATGTACAGCAATGTTAAAAGTTAAAACAAAAATAAGAGCAGACAAAAGTCTGCACTCCGACCCGTTGGGACAAATTTTTTAAGGCTATGGTCCAACTCACAGCATAAAAGTGAACGGCAGTGCAGACTTAACAAAAATTATTTACTTTAAAAAACACATAATAGATTTTCTTATACTAGCAACAGCACAATGAGAATTAATAACAGGATATAAGTAATTATAGGTTGAACACAAAACATAAAATGGTTCATGAAGCGCATAGTTTGAGAAACAGCGACGCAAGTATAATGGCTTAAAATTTCGTGTAGATCTTGACGGAATAACAAACTTTAAATTAGACAGGAGCTCCGAGGAATCAACTGTACCGTTGATAAGGTGAAACAGAAACATGACACCATGGCAAGTCCTTCGATCTTTAAGCGAAGGTAAATCAAGCAGTAGTAATCTACTAGTGTAAGAAGGGAGTCTCAAACTAGCATTCCAATTTAGGCCGCGAAGAGCAAACAGCAAAAACTTTTTTTGCACAGATTATATCATTCCCTGATAAACTGAGTACTGTGGACTCCAAACACAAAAGCAGTATTCAAGGCCAGGACGCACTAGTGAAGTATAGAGTAACTTGGTGGTATATGGGTCATCAAATTCTTTAGACCATCTCTTGATGAATCCAAGATTACTGTTGGCCTTGTTGACCATGGTAGCAATGTGATCATTAAAACATAATTTATTATCAAATAATACCCCGAGATCATTAACGGACGAGATACGTTCAAGCAGTGCGGTACCAATTTTGTAAGGCATAATGCATACATTAGAGCGGTAAAAAGACATAACTGTACATTTAGAGTGGTTAAGGATCAAGTCGTTAGCAGAGCACCAGTTACTCAAAGAATTTATATCATCCTGAAGTTGGTGATGGAAAATTGGGTTATCATATGAGACGCACAGCTTTACATCGTCAGCATACATGAGGACCTTTGCATGTATTATGACTTGGGGAAGGTCATTTATAAATAGATTAAAAAGAAGTGGACCAAGATGACTCCCTTGCGGCACACCAGATGTAACGTGAATCTCCTTTGACAGTGATTGTCGGAACAATACCCTCTGAGTTCTGTTGACCAGGTAATCAGCAATCCACAACAAAAGGTTTGGCTGGAAGCCAAGCATGTTTAATTTTTTAAGAAGAACACTGTGGTTAACTTTGATTGAGCTCACGAAAACCAAATCGAGTAGCCGATTTAAACAGTTTAAGACATGGTTAATCTGAAACAGAGAAATGTCATGCAATGAGTCAATGAAATCATGCTGTGATGAAGGGGTAAGATAAATTGAGTCATCAAAGACCTTCCAATCGATGTGAGGTAGATTGAAATCACCAAGGGTGATTCACTTTACCAAGTGAATTTAATGAAAATAACTTTATACATTGGAAACTCAGTCCATTAAGAAATAAACAGTTCGATGGAATAATCGGACAGAATTTATTAGTGCCTATTGGTGCCATAATAAATTTAGAGGATAATTTTGTAGAAATTAATGGAAATAAAATATGTTTCCTAAATTCTCTTCCTTCTAATATTAATGACATTCATTCAATCGAAACAATAGATTCAAATGTTTTGTCTAAGTTAGAAACTGAAGACGATGATAAACTCAGTACAACAGCAACAATTCGTTCTCAGGTAGAGGAATTAAATGATCACTTTCCCATACTAGAATCAGTTGTTAACCGCTTTCGAACACAAATTATTTTATGCGAACATAAAGTTAAGGAAAGCGAGAAAATAGGCGGTAGCTTGAAAGTCTACATAAGTCAGGATGATATTGATAGTGGATATATAGTTGATATCTTTAGGAAATACCTAAAGACCTATTCAAACAAGATAAATTTATTTTTTTATTTATTTAGCACGACTAAAAGCAGTCTGCAGAAGTAAAGTAATTATTAAAATTAAAAATTTAAATTAAATTAAAAATTACAAAATAATAAAAAAAATTAATGTAAACTTTATGATATAAACTGAAAAGAAAATAGTTAAATTAAGTTAAACCTGGGATAAAAAAATAATAAAAAAATATTGATCCAACATTTGTTGCAAGGATTGGGGAAAACCCAGAAAAACCCAATCAGATCAATAAAGAAAAATTAGTTGGAGATTTCAAGGAAGACCACTGATCCAATGGGGGAGAAATTAACACAAGGTCAAAATCAGTCCATTGAAATCAGAGATCTACCGGAGGTGGTTAAAAAGAGATGATTTAATTCGCTCGAGAGAGAGATTGAGTGATATTAGATGATAAAGTTCATTATAATCCGAGCATAATACTCGAAATCGATTATGTAGAGCGTAGTCACTTGTGCATGTAGGTAAAGATAAAGGAGCGAAGTTCCTAGTCGCCCTGAAAGGAATATTAAAGCTTAAACGATCTAACAATGCTGGAGAACTAATATCCCCAATAATTATTTTATGGAGGAAAATAACTTCAAGAACTGTTCTACGGTTGACAAGGGTCAGGAGATTAAGGAGAAGAAGTCTGCTAGAGTAAGATGGCAAACGAAGATTTGGATTCCAAGGTAAATCCCGGAGTGCAAAGAGCAAAAACTGTTTCTGTACAGACTCAATCCTATCCTGGTAAAGTTTATGCTGAGGATTCCAAACGCAAGAGCAATATTCAAGAATGGGTCGAACTAAAGATGTGTATAGTAATTTTGAGATATAGGGGTCGTTAAATTCTTTAGACCAACGCTTTATAAATGCAAGAGTACCCCTAGCCTTATTTACAATAGAGAAGATATGAAGAGAGAAAAATAACTTATTATCAAAAAGGACACCAAGATCTTCGACTGTCGATATGCGTTGTAATGGAACATTATCTATTGAGTAAGTTGCCAAATAAGGAGAAACCCTGTTAAAAGTCATGAACAGGCATTTAGAAAAATTTAAATTAAGATGATTAGCTACACACCAAAGATGCATTGCGTTTAAGTCATCTTGTAAAAGCCTATGGCAATCAGCTTCCTTATATGGTAATATAAGTTTCACGTCATCAGCATACATAAGTATGTGACAGTGAGCTAAAGCAGTCGGGAGATCATTAATAAAGAGATTGAAAAGTAAGGGACCTAGATGACTACCTTGAGGTACGCCAGAAGTGACCTTGACAGATTTAGAGGTGGCTGATCTAAGCAGTACTCTTTGGGTCCTATCCGTAAGGTAGGAAGAGATCCATAAAAGGAAAGAAGGGGAAAATCCAATATAGTCCAGCTTTTGAAGAAGAAGGCTATGGTCTACCGAGTCAAATGCTTTACTGAAGTCTGTGTAAATAACATCAGATTGCATTTTATTGAGAAAGGCCTCATTTACTAAGGAAGTAAATTCTAGTAAATTGGTCGAAGTTGACCGACTCTTAACGAAACCATGTTGAGCGGGGGAGATAATGGATTTGCAGAGATGCTGCAAGGAAGAAGAAATGATTTTTTCAAAAAGCTTAGGTATTGCTGATAGCTTTGCAATTCCCCTGTAGTTCGAAATATCCGCTTTGCATCCTTTCTTATGCAGTGGGATAATGTAAGATTCTTTCCATATAGATGGAAAGACAGCTAAATGTAAGGATAGGTTAAAAAGAGCTATTAAAGGACTTAGAATAGAAGAAAGACACTCTTTCAACACACAGCTAGGTATGTTGTCAGGGCCAGAACAGTAAGAAAATTTTAGTGAGAGAAAAGCAGAAATTACACAGCTATCAGTTATTTTTGGTAAAAGTAAAGAATTAGATGAAGGAGATGAAAAATTTGTAGGGATGTTATTAGAGGAGGAAGAGGAGTAGGTAGATTGAAAAAAATCAGCAAATAGGTTTGATGCATTAAAGTCATCGCTTACTTTGTTAGAGTTAAGGAAGAAAGTTTTGGGTAACGAGGAAATTCTACGTTTGGAGTTGACGAAGGAGTAAAATTGTTTAGGATCCCGCACAAATTGATTCTTGCAACGATTGAGATAGCTTTCATAGCATTGAGAATTATAAGTAGAAAAATTAGCTTTAGCTTTAGAATATTTCAAAAAGTCCAAGTTGGAAGCAGTCAACTTAAATCTTTTGAAATATTTTGATTTTAAATTTTTTAGATAGGATAATCTTGGAGTGAACCAAGGAGGCTTCAGTGAAGCGGACTTAACAACACTTTTAGGGATACAGACATCAAAAAGAGAATTTAGAGTGTTGTAAAAGAAAGAGACAGCTAAGTTCATATCATTCGTTTCATACAGAGTAGACCAATCTGTAGCAGAAATCAGTTGGTTAAGTAAAGAAAAATTTCCTTTACGAAAACAACGGCGGGTATAAATAGGAAGTGGGTAAGACGCGATGTTAGTATTAGGAATAGAAAGTGAAAGTTCAAGTGTAGGATGGTAAGAATCTTCAGGCTCGACTACAGGAGAAGATCTAGTGACAGCAGCGCAAGATAAATTATTAACAAAGACCAGATCAAGCATTCTGCTAAGACTGTTCGAAATTGAATTAATTTGAAAAAGTGGAAGGTCAATTATACCATCTAAGAAATCATGCTGACCTGAGGGAACAAAATAATTTAAGTCATTAAAAAATGACCAGGTGGTGTGAGGTAGATTGAAGTCACCGACAACAACAAATAAGTCTGTGTCAAGCACAAGGCTAGAAATTTTTTTTTATATTACCTAGGTGTTGCAAATAGACATGAATGTTAGATGAAGGTGGTATATAAGAGCAAGAAATAAATATAGCGCAAAATGGAAAAATAACTTTTACAGCAACAAATTCAATATCATCAGAGGTCGAAATATTTATAATTTCGGACTGAAAAGAGGATTTAACAATTAATACACCACCACTGCGCCGGTTTTGCCGATCACAGCGAAAAGTATTAAA
Source organism: Drosophila quinaria (assembly GCA_035047525.1). Classification (NCBI taxonomy): domain Eukaryota; kingdom Metazoa; phylum Arthropoda; class Insecta; order Diptera; family Drosophilidae; genus Drosophila; species Drosophila quinaria. Next base: position 22,087 of record JAWNPO010000022.1, read on the forward strand.
ACTCGATGACATAATCTCATTATCACTGCGGACGGCAGTCCGCGCTAGGGGAGAAAGGAGGAGGGAGGGGGGGGAGGCGTAGAGTATATAAAGAGGGGGGGAAGGGGATATTTTCGGTGTGTCTGGGCGCGGGGTTGTTTTGATCTCCGGGGGTATGGTCTTATTATCTTACATACGAGTATATGTTGTGTTTTTCCAGCTCCGCGGGGGGGTGGGGGGAGGGGGGGGGGGGGGGGGGGGGAAAATTTTTTGTGTTGGGGGGGGGGGGGGGGGTGTTGGTTTTTTTTTTTTTTTTTTTTTTTTTCTATTCTAATACACAAAAAGCGGCGCCCTGCGCCCCCCTGATCAGCAACCTGGGCCGGGGGGTATTTAATTTTATAATTTTTGGTTGCCCGGGGGACCCGGGAGGAAAGGTGAGGAGGTGTGTTGGTGGGGGGGTGTGTGGGGGTTTTGGCGTAAATTTGGGTTTAAAGGGTGAGAGGGGGTGTGGGCGCGTGCCCGCTCACAAAAATAGGTAGGCTTGTTCTGTGCCTTTATCGATTGGGCGAGGGGGGGTGTAGCGAAAAACCGTAAAAATCCCAACCCCTTCAAACCCCAACGGGGTGCGACGGAGAGGGGGTATGGGGGGGGGGGGGGAGGGGTGGGAGGGGGGTTTTGGAGGCCTTCCTTCCTCTTTTTTTCTTGGGTAGGGGTAAAAAAGAGAAGGTGAAAAAGGTTATTTTGTTCCTTGGGGGGGGGGGTTGGGGGTAAGCGGCCTACGCTTGTTTTTTATTTTTGTAATATGTGTGTGTGTGTGTTTTTGTGCGTTTTTTGATATTTTGTTAATTTTTTTTTGGTGGGGGGGGGTGGGGTTAGAAACTATAAACTTTATATCTACGTTTTATTGTTTAGGGAGGAGGGAAGGAGGACCAATGGCTGACTACCAGTGGACCAGTAATGAAGTAATTAGGAAGTCGGGGGGGGGGGTGGGGGCGGGGGGGGGGGGGGGGGGGGGGGGGGGTGTTTTCATTGCGGGGTTCGGGGGGGTGGGGGGCTGGGGCGGGCGCAGGGAAATTTCTTTTTTTTTTTTTTTTTTATTAATTATTTAATGTTGTTGTTCGGTTTGGTTGTTGATAAGAGAAGGAGAGGGGGGGGGGAGGGAAAAGCATTAAAAAAGTATAGAAACAGAATAAGAGGGGGAGGGGGGTAGGGGTGGTGGGGGGGGGGGGGGGTGGGGTGGGGGGTGTGGCCGTTGGTCTTCTTTTCTAGTGGGGAGGGAAAGAGGAAAAGGAGAAATAAGATATTTTGTTATGGATTTTGGGGGTTGGGGGGGGTGGGAGGCGAGGAGTCTTTTGTATCTTTTTATTTGTTGTAGTGTGTATTGTGTGGTTTTTTGGTTTGGGATAATATTATACAGATGTGGGGGGGGGGTGTGGGTTATTATGTATATATACCTTTTACTTCTTTCTCCTTTACTGTAGGTGGGGAGGTGGAGAGGGGGGGAGAGGAGAGGGGGGGGGGAGGAGGGGGAGGGTGGGGGTGGGGGGGGGGTGTGGGGTGTGGGGGGTGGGGGGGGGGGGGGGGGGGGGGGGGTGGGGGGAGAGAGTGTGTAAACAAGATAAAATGAAAAAATAAAAAATTAAATTTTAAATTATATAATATAAAATTCTAAATATTATAATATAATATAAAGTAGAGTATGGAAGAGAAAGTATAGTGATAAGTAATATAATCTGTTATATAATTTAGTATGTTATTTATAATATTATAAATAATATATTAATAAAAATAATTTTATTATTTATATTGTGTATGTGAGAGAGTTTGTGTGTGTGTGGGGGGTGAGATTGGGAGTTTTTGGGGGAGGGGGGAGTGTGTTATTTTTGTTAAAATTTTTTTTATGTTAAAATTTTTATTAAATATTTTATATGTGGATTAGTATTTTGGTGATTTGTTTTGGTTATGATTTTTATCTGATATACTTGAATTAAGCCAAGTTTCAGAGAAAGCAATAATGTCAGAATCAAATGAAGAACTATTTAAATAAAGATTTTTTAACTTGGATATAAGGCCTCTAACATTCTGATATTGAACATTAATTTGGCCAAGGTCTAGTTTTTTGGAGAATTAATAGAGACAGTTTGGGCTGATGAACTAGGTGTTGGAAGGCTAACGGGTGTTGAACGAGAACTATTTTTTGGCTTAAATTCATGAACTATAAGATGCGGCGGCCAAAATTTTGGGTCGCATATACTGGGAAACAACTCAGAAGGCACACTAATTTTTATTTTTTTTTTTTTTATTTATTTATTTATTTATTTAATGTCAACTAAGAGCAGTTGACCAATTAAGTAAAAGTTAAAGTATAAAATATAATAAATTTAAAAATTAAGTTAAATATTTAAAGTTAAATTTAATATTAAACTGAAAAGATAAAAATTAATTTAAAATAAAAAATAGTGAATTGAAAATTAATATTAAAATTAAAATCTGGGGGTATTAAAAATTATAAATGATCCAACATTCGTTGCAAGGATTGGGAAAAACCCAGAAAAACCCAATCAAATCAAAAGTATTAGTTGTAATAGTTAATAATATTACAAATATTAGAAATTAGTAAGGTTAGGGATTTCTAGAAAGGAAGAGGAAAAGGGAGGATTTCAAGGAGGGGAGAGAGAGTTCTGAAGAGATAATGTAATAAAGGCTATTATAGTATGTGCACAAAACACGAAGTGAACTGTGCAAAGCGTAATCAGTTGTGCATGTAGGTAAAGATAAAGGCTGATAGTTCCTAGTGGTTCTACGGGGAACGGAAAAGGTAAGGCGTTCTAAAAGAAAACTAGAGTCAATATTGCCATTAATTAATTTATGAAGAAAAACAACACCAAGAGTTTTTCTACGATTGATTAAAGATGGAAGATTGAGAAGAAGAAGCCTGCTGGAGTACGATGGTAAACGAAGATTGGGATCCCAGTTTAAACCACGTAAGGCAAAAAGCAAAAATTGCTTTTGAACTGATTCAATTCGGGCTTGATTTATAAGATACTGAGGGGACCAAATGCATGAACAGTATTCCAAGATAGGACGAACTAAGGAGACATAAAGGAGCTTAGTGGTGAAAGGATCATTAAATTCTTTCGACCAACGTTTAATAAAACCAAGCACTCCTTTGGCTTCATTAACAATAGTGGAGATGTGCAAATTGAAGTTCAATTTACAGTCAAATAAAACTCCAAGATCTTTTACAGACGTGACACGATGCAGCAGAGTACTGTCAATCGTATATAAACCTAAGTATGGCCTATTACGACTAAAAGTCATAAACATACACTTCGAACAATTGAGCTGCAACTGATTGGCCGAGCACCAAAGTTGCATAGCGTTTAAATCATCTTGCAGACAATTATGAAGAAGGGGATCAGTATAAGAGAATATAAGCTTAACATCATCCGCATACATTAGAATAGAAGAATTTGACAGAACAGTAGGTAGATCGTTAATGAAAAGAATGAAAAATAATGGTCCCAGGTGACTTCCTTGTGGTACACCAGAAATAACGTGAACCGAACTCGAAATGGATGATCTAAGAATCACTTTTTGAGTCCTGCCTTTTAAGTAACTGGAAATCCAACTTAAAAAGGATGGTGGAAAACCTATACGATCGAGCTTAAATAACAGAAGGTCATGGTTCACGGAGTCAAAGGCTTTACTGAGGTCAGTATAAATCACATCAGTTTGCTTTTTCTGTAAAAATGCGTCATTTACCAAGGTAGTAAATTCAAGTAAGTTGGTCGTAGTAGACCGACCCTTTACAAAGCCATGTTGTGCAGGGGAAATAATTGACTTACAGAAATGTTGCAAAGACGAAACAAGGATTTTTTCTAACAATTTGGGGATGGCTGATAGCTTTGCAATTCCTCTGTAGTTCGAAATATCAGACTTACCTCCTTTTTTGTGGAGGGGAATGATATAAGAATCCTTCCAGAGATGTGGAAAGGTTGAAGAAGCAAGAGATAGGTTGAAAAGCTGTAGCAATGGTGCAGCTAAAGAAGAACAGCACTCCTTAAGGACACAACTAGGAATGTTGTCAGGCCCAGGAGAGAAGGAAGATTTTAAAGAACTAATCGAAGAAACTACGGTGTTATAAGAAAAAAGGGAGCAAACGTAGAGTTAGATGGAATTATAGTGTAAGGATAAGAAGAGTTGGAGGAAGAGATAGGAGAGTAAGTTGATTGGAAAAAGTTAGCAAATAGTTCAACGGCAGCAGAATCATTACCGGCTTTATCTAACCCAAGAAAAAAAGAGGAAGGTAAACTATTAGATTTACGCTTCAAGTTAACAAATTTATAAAACTGTTTAGGGTCGCGTCTAAACTGCCTTTTACATCGAGAAAGATAATTCTCGTAGCAAACCGAGTTTAAAAGGGCAAAGTTCGATCTGGCTACTGCGTATTTAGACCAGGCGAGACAGGAACCTGAAATCTTAAATTTTTTGAAATATTTTGACTTAGTATTCTTCAAATGAGAAAGTCTACGTGTAAACCAAGGGGGCTTCGTTGAACAAGACGCTGGAATAAAATTGGGAACACACACATGTAAGAGTGCATTCAAAGTCACATAAAAAGTGTTAAGGGCAGTATTAATTTCAGCTGATTTTTCTATAAATGACCAGTCGGTTGCAAGAATAAGTTCATTAAGCAATGAATAATTTCCTTTGCGAAAACAGCGACGTGGCGATTGCTGAGATAATAGAGGCAGGGTATGAAGCATAGAAATAGAAATTTGTATTGCAGGATGATGTAAGTCTTCAGGCACTGAAATTGGGAATGACCTAGAGACGGCAGAATTTGCGAAGTCGTTAATAAATACCAGATCAAGGATTCTATCTAAGTAATTTCTTATTGAATTTATTTGAAACAATGAATAATCAAAAATACAATCTAAAAAATCATGTTGATTTGAAGGGACCAGATAATTGGCACTACTGAAGAGGGACCAAGAAATATTAGGTAAATTGAAATCACCTAGCGCAACAAAAAGGTCACAATCCCTCAATTGAAGAGAAACTTCATTGAAACAAGCTATATGCTTCATATAAACTTCAATATGAGAAGTCGGAGGTATATATGAGCAAGTGATAAAAATTGATTTATTAGGAAATGATACTTTAACAGCAACAATTGCAACATCAGTAGGCGTAATAAAAGAGATACGTTCCGATTGAAGTGACGATTTAATGGCGATTAATACACCACCTCCTCGACGAATCGGACGATCATATCTATATAAATTATAATTACTTGACATTATTTCACCATCAGAAACAGTTGGCGTTAGCCAAGTCTCTGATAATGCAATAATGTCAGAATCAAAAGATAAACTATTCAAAAATAAATTTTTAAGCTTAGATAAAAGACCTCTAACATTCTGGTAATGTATTAGGGCAGAGTCGGGACAGGGAACTAGTTTTTTGGGGCATTGCTGGTGGAAGCTTGAGGGCTAGAATTACCAGCAGGTAGGGTGACAGGCTCTGATCTCCTTTTCGGTTTAAATTCATGAACAATCATATGTGGTGGCCAAAATTTCGGGTCACAAATGACAGCAAAAGAGTCGTTAGGGACACTAATTTTGAACGAGGATATTTCTCGAGGTGTAGAAAATTTGAATTTAGTAATCAAGACACTCGCAGGGGTTTTACTGGCAATGTAAGCCGCAACTGATTCACAAGTGGTATCCGAGGATAACCTAGACACAAATACTTGTTTGCGAGGAGCAACAACATTGAGATGAGGAACTTCAATGTCGCCACTTTCTTTACGGGCTGAATTAATTGGCGGCCTAGCTTTCCGACCAGATCCTGCTCGCATCGAAGACTCAATGATTTGGGCAGAATCTGTAATCGGAGCAGTGGGAATAACTGCTCCTGATGGCGCAGGAGGACTAAATAAATTCGAGGTACCCGGAGAAGGCGACAATGACAACGTTGGCGTAACGTCGATGTGTTGACGAGATGCCAATGGAGTCGACGGAGACTGGTTTACTGAAACTTTAGGGGGAACAGTTAAAAATTGGGAATCAGGGGGGGAATCGAATTTAAATTGGCTGAGCAACTCAACGCTAGAGTCAAAGTCACTTAAAAGAAGTTTAGTCGCTTTGCTAAGTTTTAAGAATTGATTTCTCACAGAATTGTACATACGTGAAAAGTCAATTTGCTTATCAATGCATACTGGGCAAGACCAATTCAAAACGCCACATTCCTTTTTGGATGTGGCGATGAGTTTATCACAGTCTCGGCCCGAAAGACCAGCACATTTTGCATGCATGATATTGTCACACAGCCAACAATAAACAAACTGCGGCTGCGCAGTATCATCAGCACGCTTGAAAGAGCAGTTCTTCTTACAGCACGACATTTCCTACTGGGGTAGCTAAAAAACTGTAAAGAGCAAAAGCGAACTAAAATAGAGCGGGGGGCACTCGAAACTAGCTCTAAGCTAAGAGAACAAGAACGAAAACAACTGCTTTGGAGAGCGCTGTGCAAAACAAAAACGAAATGCACAAACAAGCACGCACACACACACCCACTTGTTTACGATAAGTAAAGCGCTGCAGCTGAGAACTGCAGATGAAGCACAACAACAAAGTTTATGTGAGCGAGGTGCAGAGCGAGAGCAAAACACAAACAAACGCACTCGCAGGCAAATGTCAAAAAGGGAAAAAAGCAGAAGATGCTTAGCAAATGAACAAAATTTAAAATGATAATTGCTGAGATATAAATGCACAACTGATTACAACTTATTCAGTGCCGATGTCTTGCACAAATTCACAAATATTAACGAAGAAGTTAAGTTTAATTAGTGCAATATTAAGGCACAAAAAGAATAAATTTCAAGAGCACAAAAAAACACGTCTGATCGCAATCAAATGAGAACTCTCTCTTGAAGAACTCTTTTAAAAGAAGAAATCTCTCTAGGCACAGAAAACTTGAACTTACTAACTGAAACATTTGCTGAGGACTTACTAGCAATGTATGCAGACACAGACTCAGATGTGGTGTCCGCAGACAGTCTAGAAATAAAAATCTGCTTACGAGGAGCAACAACTGTTAACAGAGGCGGCGGAGACAAAGTAGGTGAGGTTATATGACGACTGTTCCGTCGACCTGAAGGGGCTTTAGAGGGACTGTCTATTACATCAATTCTAACATCGGGAAATACCGTAGTTGATGAACCTGGTTGAGGAGCCGAAGAAGTGGCCACAACAAGAGTTGTTGGCGCCATTACGCAAGGTGCCGAAGGAGTTAAAAGAAGTGAAGGTGTTAGAGGAAGTGAAGGGGCTACTGGAGGACTAGAAACCAATGTAGGAGCCGAAGCAGCTAAGAAAGGGGAAGGAACCTCATTACATTTGCATGGCGAAGGCGAAAGATAAAGAGGAGGCATGAATTGTGAAGGGGCCAAACTGGGTGAGACAGGTTGAGATGAATAAGGGGCACCCAAAAATTGAGGGTTGTTAGGTGGATTCTCAAATTTAAATTCGCTTAGTAACTCAATACTAGAATCAAAACTAGTTGTGAGTTGCTTAGACAGATTACGAAGCTTAAGAAATTGGTGTTTCACGCTGCTATACATGCGAGTAAAATCGAATTGAATAAAGATACAGACTGGACAAGACCAACGCAAACCACCAATGACTTTTTTATTATCGTTAGAGATAATCTTGTCAAGGTCACGTCCAGAAAGTCCAGCACATTTAATGTGCATCATGTTGTCGCACAACCAACAATTGACAAACTTAAGTTTGTCACTGTCGCGAACGGCACCATAAGCACAATTTACCTTGCAGCACGACATAATTAACGCAAAAATTGCCAGTTGGGTAACAAAAAATGAGCACAGATTAATGCAAGCAACACAAAGAATAACTCAAAAAATAACTCAATCAAACACTTCACAAACAATTATGAGTGGAGCAGAAAAACAAAAACAAAATGAGCGAGAGCGCAAGCACAGAGAGAAATGCACCAGTTAATACACACACAAACCTGTGATAACGAAAAAGCACAGAAAGTAATAGAAAAAGACGGCGTTGAACACACACACAAACCTGTGACTGCACAACGAAACGTCACAGAGCGCGCAAAGCAAGAATAACAAAAAAAAAGGAAACAAGCAAAAGCACAAAACTGACGCTAAATTTTATAATATATAAAATTAAAAGCCTTACAATGCACAAATGAAAACGCAATGCACAAAACAGTAAGCCAGAACCACTTTGGCAAAAAGTATATAATAAATTACAATTTATTAAGCACGAAAAATATACGAAATTTGAATTTGATGTAATGTCTGAACATATGTAAACTCTATGGATAAGAATATCGATAAGACTCATTTGTAAGGTTATAAAAACCCAAATTCCTCTAAATAAATTAGTTATTACATTCCTGACACTCTTAAGAGACGGTCGTGTTTTAATTCAAACGTAATTCGCGCACCCTTTTCGGGGTGTCGGTTGGCGGTGTAAGCGCACTGCTCTACCTTTTGGCAGGTGCCCTGTCTTCGGGTGTCGGCGGTCTTTGCTCTTTGGCCTTGGCCAACGCATCTTCCTGCGACAACCCCTGCTGGAGATACCGGATGTACCATTTGATCCGAGATCCACAGAGTTTACGCCTGTGGGGATCGTCTAGTCCACCCGGCTCTCCCAAACCTGGCAGAAGATCCTTCTTCTTTGACAGCAGGGGTCGCTGTTCCTGCCGTCCGTCAGCGGTTAGCGCTGGTCGCAGCGGTCGGGATTTTCCTACCGTGCTACTTTCAGCGGCTAGCGCAGGACGCATCGGTCGGGCAGGTCCTACCGTGGTCCTATGCGCGTGTTGCCGCGATTTCTGTAGACTAGGTCGTCTCTGCTGTGCCGGCGGCACTCTCCTATTTGAACCCGGAGCTTGGCTACGTGGAGGATGGTCTACCACGTTGGAGGGCCGCTCCCTATCAAGGTTGCGGTCCTCAAAGTGTCTGGCAACACTTTCCGCAGGGAGATCCTGCGGGGTTTTGAAAGTTTTGTTTTCTTCTTTTTTCCATAAATGGTCCCACGAGTAGCGCGACAAGGATGAGGTCCATCCGAGCAGAGGTCCGCATGCCCGGATAAGGCTGATTAGAACAGGCGGTCGCCACTTGCCTGAGCCCACCGTTAGCGACTGAGCTAGTTTTTGACCCGGGCCCCAGCCAGGCTGACTCTCAGCACGGTACGAGTAACACTTTTAGTCCGGCCTGGGGTGAGATAAGGGGAGAGGATGAGATAGGTCCTTGTGAGGGAGTTTGGGGGTGTGTGAGGCTATGCTTTAAAGGCGGCAACACAAACGCCTTGTCGGTACGATGATCGGTATCGTACCCGCTTTTTGTCCGAGACTGCTTATTACGGGGTAGACCCGCTATTCGCAGCTAACCACCCCGAGGGGTGGCCATTCGCTATCCGCAACCCGCGACCCGCCTGGTGGCCTCAGCTGAGCCCCCTCCGAACCATCTCACAAGTTCTTCGGAACAGGGACTCAACAATATTAGTTTTGAAAAAAAAATATGTTTTTTTTTTGAAATTTGATCGTACCCCATGAATAAGGGTTCATGACTTATGATCAAAAAGTACGAAATTTGAAAACTCCCATAACTTTGTGAAAACTCATCCGATTTACATGCGGAATATCGTTTTGATCATAATTTGGCCTCAATATGAATAAATTGACTCAACAATATTGGTTTTGAAAAAAAATTTTTTTTTTGAAATTCGATCGTACCCCATGAATAAGGGTTCATGACTTATGATCAAAAAGTACGAAATTTGAAAACCCCCATAACTTTGTGAAAACTCATCCGATTTACATGCGGAATATGGTTTTGATCATAATTTGGCCTCAATATGAATAAATTGACTCAACAATATTGGTTTTGAAAAAAAAAAGGATTTTAAAAAATTTGATCGTACCCCATGAATAGGGGTTCATGACTTATGATCAAAAAGTGCGAAATTTGAAAACCCCCATAACTTTGTGAAAACTCATCCGATTTACATGCGGAATATCTTTTTGATCATAATTTGGCCTCAATATGAATAAATTGACTCAACAATATTGGTTTTGAAAAAAAAGGATTTTTAAAAATTTGATCGTACCCCATGAATAGGGGTTCATGACTTATGATCAAAAAGTACGAAATTTGAAAACTCCCATAACTTTGTGAAAACTCATCCGATCTACATGCGGAATATCTTTTTGATCATAATTTGGCCTCAATATGAATAAATTGACTCAACAATATTGGTTTTGAAATAAAATAAGATTTTGAAAAATTTGATCGTACCCCATGAATGACTTATGATCAAAAAGTGCGAAATTTGAAAACTCCCATAACTTTGTGAAAACTCATCCGATTTACATGCGGAATATGGTTTTGATCATAATTTGGCCTCAATATGAATAAATTGACTCAACAATATTGGTTTTGAAAAAAAAAGGATTTTAAAAAATTTGATCGTACCCCATGAATAGGGGTTCATGACTTATGATCAAAAAGTACGAAATTTGAAAACTCCCATAACTTTGTGAAAACTCATCCGATCTACATGCGGAATATCTTTTTGATCATAATTTGGCCTCAATATGAATAAATTGACTCAACAATATTGGTTTTGAAAAAAATTTTTTTTTTGAAATTTGATCGTACTCCATGAATAAGGGTTCATGACTTATGATCAAAAAGTACGAAATTTGAAAACTCCCATAACTTTGTGAAAACTCATCCGATTTACATGCGGAATATGGTTTTGATCATAATTTGGCCTCAATATGAATAAATTGACTCAACAATATTGGTTTTGAAAAAAAAGGATTTTAAAAAATTTGATCGTACCCCATGAATAGGGGTTCATGACTTATGATCAAAAAGTGCGAAATTTGAAAACCCCCATAACTTTGTGAAAACTCATCCGATTTACATGCGGAATATGGTTTTGATCATAATTTGGCCTCAATATGAATAAATTGACTCAACAATATTGGTTTTGAAAAAAAAGGATTTTAAAAAATTTGATCGTACCCCATGAATAGGGGTTCATGACTTATGATCAAAAAGTACGAAATTTGAAAACTCCCATAACTTTGTGAAAACTCATCCGATCTACATGCGGAATATCTTTTTGATCATAATTTGGCCTCAATATGAATAAATTGACTCAACAATATTGGTTTTGAAATAAAATAAGATTTTGAAAAATTTGATCGTACCCCATGAATAGGGGTTCATGACTTATGATCAAAAAGTGCGAAATTTGAAAACTCCCATAACTTTGTAAAAACTCATCCGATTTACATGCGGAATATGGTTTTGATCATAATTTGGCCTCAATATGAATAAATTGACTCAACAATATTGGTTTTGAAAAAAAAGGATTTTAAAAAATTTGATTGTACCCCATGAACATGGGTTCATGACTTATGATCAAAAAGTACGAAATTTGAAAACTCCCATAACTTTGTGAAAACTCATCCGATTTACATGCGGAATATGGTTTTGATCATAATTTGGCCTCAATATGAATAAATTGACTCAACAATATTAGTTTTGAAAAAAAAAGGATTTTAAAAAATTTGATCGTACCCCATGAATAGGGGTTCATGACTTATGATCAAAAAGTACGAAATTTGAAAACTCCCATAACTTTGTGAAAACTCATCCGATCTACATGCGGAATATCTTTTTGATCATAATTTGGCCTCAATATGAATAAATTGACTCAACAATATTGGTTTTGAAAAAAAAAAAGATTTTGAAAAATTTGATCGTACCCCATGAATGACTTATGATCAAAAAGTGCGAAATTTGAAAACTCCCATAACTTTGTGAAAACTCATCCGATCTACATGCGGAATATCTTTTTGATCATAATTTGGTCTCAATATGAATAAATTGACTCAACAATATTGATTTTGAAAAAAAAAAAGATTTTGAAAAATATGATCGTACCCCATGAATAGGGGGCATGACTTATGGATCAAAAAGTACGAAATTTAAAAACTCCCATAACTTTGTGAAAACTCATCCGATTTACATGCGGAATATCTTTTTGATCATAATTTGGCCTCAATATGAATAAATTGACTCAACAATATTGGTTTTGAAAAAAAAAGGATTTTAAAAAATTTGATCGTACCCCATGAATAGGGGTTCATGACTTATGATCAAAAAGTACGAAATTTGAAAACTCCCATAACTTTGTGAAAACTCATCCGATCTACATGCGGAATATCTTTTTGATCATAATTTGGCCTCAATATGAATAAATTGACTCAACAATATTGGTTTTGAAAAAAAAAAGGATTTTGAAAAATTTGATCGTACCCCATGAGTAGGGGTTCATGACTTATGATCAAAAAGTACGAAATTTGAAAACTCCCATAACTTTCTAGAAACTCACCCGATCTACATGCGGAATATCTTTTTGATCATAATTTGGCCTCAATATGAATAAATTGACTCAACAATATTGATTTTGAAAAAAAAAGATTTTGAAAAATTTGATCGTACCCCATGAATAGGGGTTCATGACTTATGATCAAAAAGTGCGAAATTTGAAAACCCCCATAACTTTGTGAAAACTCATCCGATTTACATGCGGAATATCTTTTTGATCATAATTTGGCCTCAATATGAATAAATTGACTCAACAATATTGGTTTTGAAAAAAAAAGGATTTTAAAAAATTTGATCGTACCCCATGAATAGGGGTTCATGACTTATGATCAAAAAGTACGAAATTTGAAAACCCCCATAACTTTGTGAAAACTCATCCGATCTACATGCGGAATATCTTTTTGATCATAATTTGGCCTCAATATGAATAAATTGACTCAACAATATTGGTTTTGAAAAAAATTTTTTTTTTGAAATTTGATCGTACCCCATGAATAAGGGTTCATGACTTATGATCAAAAAGTACGAAATTTGAAAACTCCCATAACTTTGTGAAAACTCATCCGATTTACATGCGGAATATGGTTTTGATCATAATTTGGCCTCAATATGAATAAATTGACTCAACAATATTAGGTTTTGAAAAAAATAAGATTTTGAAAAGGTTCATGACTTATGATCAAAAAGTGCGAAATTTGAAAACTCTCATAACCTTGTGAAAACTCATCCGATCTACATGCGGAATGTCTTTTTGATCATAATTTGGCCTCAATATGAATAAATTGACTCAACAATATTGGTTTTGAAAAAAATTTTTTTTTGAAATTTGATCGTACCCCATGAATAAGGGTTCATGACTTATGATCAAAAAGTACGAAATTTGAAAACCCCCATAACTTTGTGAAAACTCATCCGATTTACATGCGGAATATCTTTTTGATCATAATTTGGCCTCAATATGAATAAATTGACTCAACAATATTGGTTTTGAAAAAAAAATTTGATCGTACCCCATGAATAAGGGTTCATGACTTATGATCAAAAAGTGCGAAATTTGAAAACCCCCATAACTTTGTGAAAACTCATCCGATTTACATGCGGAATATGTTTTTGATCATAATTTGGCCTCAATATGAATAAATTGACTCAACAATATTGGTTTTGAAAAAAAAAGGATTTTAAAAAATTTGATCGTACCCCATGAATAGGGGTTCATGACTTATGATCAAAAAGTACGAAATTTGAAAACTCCCATAACTTTGTGAAAACTCATCCGATCTACATGCGGAATATCTTTTTGATCATAATTTGGCCTCAATATGAATAAATTGACTCAACAATATTGGTTTTGAAAAAAATAAGATTTTGAAAAATTTGATCGTACCCCATGAATAGGGGTTCATGACTTATGATCAAAAAGTGCGAAATTTGAAAACTCCCATAACTTTGTGAAAACTCATCCGATTTACATGCGGAATATCTTTTTGATCATAATTTGGCCTCAATATGAATAAATTGACTCAACAATATTGGTTTTGAAAAAAATATTTTTTTTTGAAATTTGATCGTACCCCATGAATAAGGGTTCATGACTTATGATCAAAAAGTACGAAATTTGAAAACTCCCATAACTTTGTGAAAACTCATCCGATTTACATGCGGAATATCTTTTTGATCATAATTTGGCCTCAATATGAATAAATTGACTCAACAATATTGGTTTTGAAAAAAAAAGGATTTTAAAAAATTTGATCGTACCCCATGAATAGGGGTTCATGACTTATGATCAAAAAGTACGAAATTTGAAAACTCCCATAACTTTGTGAAAACTCATCCGATTTACATGCGGAATATCTTTTTGATCATAATTTGGCCTCAATATGAATAAACGA